>PVKS010005763.1:0-82881 GCA_004027875.1 Aplodontia rufa
CTTTAGTGATGTGGGACGTTAGCTTGTCTTCCCATGCAAGGATGATTCTCCTGTAAATTAGAGCAAAAAGAAAAAAGCCTTGTAAATCATCTCTCTCACTTAACTTGCCCATTGTCCTCTCTCCGCAGGAAACCTACAGGTTGTAGGAGAAAATGGCTGGTGGAAATGCAGCAGGAAGAATAATGCGGTTTTGAAATGAGTGAGAATAAGTGAAATTAGTGTAACAGCAGACCTTACCGGTTTTTCCCCCCTACTTCACAAACTCAAACTTGAGGAAATCATTGACAGGAGTCTTTGTTTTAAATGAGAGCAAGACAAGGACATATCTTTCAAAGGATCACATTAAATGAGGTGGAAAGAGAAGGAGACTGGGACGATAAATCAAAAATCCCACCCTCTTCCATCCATCCCCCAACACAACACACCAGGCCAGTAGGGCTGAATATTTTGTAGTCCTCGGGTGTGGTACATTTACAGAAAAGCCCATCTTTAGGGCTTTGATAATTTTAGAAAAGCATTCAGTGTATGAGCATCCAAGTAATGTCTCATATTTCTCAAATTCTGCAATTTTCCAAGAAGGGCCAGAATTAATATACCAAATCAAATCTTGTGTGATGGGATAAATATTAAAGTACAAACCAGGA
The DNA here is from genome assembly GCA_004027875.1 of Aplodontia rufa. Classification (NCBI taxonomy): domain Eukaryota; kingdom Metazoa; phylum Chordata; class Mammalia; order Rodentia; family Aplodontiidae; genus Aplodontia; species Aplodontia rufa. The sequence goes on from PVKS010005763.1 coordinate 645, forward strand.
GGATTTGGAAAGTGAATAACCCTACTTTATAATAAAGCAAAATGGCACAGACCTGAGGTGGGCCTTATGAACTGTAAGGACTGAGAGGGCAGCAGCGTGTGGACAAAATGAAAAGAAATAGCAGTGGGAAAATCTGGGGGATGTGCTTCAGGATTCCTCTCTCACATGGCTGGCAATTGGTGCTGGCCACTGTCTGGCAGTTCATCTGGGCGGGCAGCTGGGATCTTGGCTTCCCCCTGGGGACCTCTTCTTGGCAGTGTGAGCGTTCTCTGGAGTGGGCACTGGGCTCTCAGAGCTGGTATTTTGATCTAGGCTTAGAAGGCACATAGTATTGCTTCTAGAGTTCGTAGTTAAGGTAGTCCTAAAGATTCACCAGGCTCAAGGGGAGGGACACAAAGCCCATCTCTCCACAGGATCGGGGCCAGGGTCACATTGTAATAAGTGCATGTGGATATACAGTTGTCACATCCACACACATTTATGACAATGTGAAAAAGCATTGATTGCATTAGGAAAAAGAAGACTGCTGCAGTAGAAAAAGACAGTTCTAAAGAGGGAAAATTAACTTAATTAACCTAATTAGCCTGCAAGCTCATCTGTCATGTATTAGCCCTTACAACACCTGGGAAGGTCCCAGGACATGAGATTCCACCTTTACCACGGTTAGCATTACAAGTGGGACTATCACTAGGCTCATGACATTTTCAAATGAGTCAAATACAGCTGAATTTTCAGGCACTGTTACTTAACCAAGCAAACAAACAAACAAACAAAAAATGCATCATGGCTGGGCACAGTGGTGCACACCTATAATCTCAGCAGCTCTGGACGCTGAGGCAGTCAGATTGCAAGTTCAAAGTCAGTCTCAGTAACTGAGTGAGGCCCTGTCTCAGAGTAAAACATAAAACAGACTGAAGATGTGGCTCAGGGCTTAAGCTCAATCACCAATCACTGGTACCAAAAAACAAAACAAAACAACAAATAAAAACACCCCAATGTCATTTTGCTTTTACTAAGAATTAGGTGGTTTCAAGGATACTTCTTTCTCCTGTCCTAGGGCCATAGCAAACACACTTTCATGGCAGTGGGCTTCCATGCTAATGCCATCTTGCCAAGGTCAGTTTCAGGGATGAAGTGGGCAATGCATGCTGGGGGATGGCCTCTGGACAGGCATTGTCTCTTCGGCAGCCCTGGTGACACATATTCCTCTTTCTTTCTTTCTTTCTTCCTTTCTTTTGAGAGAATCAAGTTTATTTAGTTTTTCCTCTGGTTTTCATTGCTCCAACACTTAGTTGTATATGTGGTGCTGGGATTTGAATCCAGGTCTTCACACATGCCAGGCAAGTGCCCTAACCACTGAGCCACCGCTCCAGCCCCTATTCTTACTGTAGTAAATAACAGTAATCTGAGTTTTCCTGGCCTGTGGGTATAGATAAGGTCACATTAATAGCAACAAATACATTTCAGTTATTAATAGCCTCAGCCAGGATGAAGTCTCTCAGGAAGTACTTCAGAAATCTGCAGGATTATCTCACCTATGTTTACTAACCATTTGCCTTTTTATATATTTATTTTGTTCCAGGTCCCTGGTTGAACTTTCCTTCCCCTGAAGCCATTCAAAGGTGGGTATCTCCTCAGTGTTCCTGTTGCCAGTGAGGGACCAGCATCTTCCCTGGGGACCAAAACAGCATTGTGGACTCACAATCCTCAGGGAGCAAAAGGTACTGTGCTGGTTGCAGAGAGAAAGGGGGGGATGAGGGAGGGAGAGAGTGAGCAGCGTGTTCCCTGCCCAATCCCCACCTCCCCAGCCCCCAGCTCTAGGCCTTACTTTCTAATCTAGGTTCCAGAGAGCAGTGCTTGGGCCCTTGCAGTCTCCCAGAGTCCTGTGTGACAACATTCTCCTCAGTCTCGGCAAACAACCTCTCTCTCCACAGGGCTCAGATGAGAATCCAGGGAAGCCAGCTTAAAAATAGATGCCAGGAGGCTGCCAACCCCAACAAGCCATCGAACGTTTCTAGACATGTCTGATTCCCAGCGCAGAACACAAATTAGGCTCAAATTCCAATCCCTGCTACATTCCCAAACATCCTTAGATCATCATCGTGTGTCCCCCCAGAATCAGTTCTGCAAGGCAGGTAGGACTGTTAGTATTATGGCTTCCATCTTCTAGGTGAAGACATTAATTTTAAGTGTGAAGAAGCAAGGAGCCTGAACTGAGAGAAAAATTAAGAGGTGGATTGAGGAAGTGAACGGAGGTCTTTCAACACTAAATCTAGACCTCTCCTTGGAGTCACTATACGGTGAGAAGTCACCAAGCTTTACTAGGACACTCTAGACAGAGTCATTTTCTTCTCTGTGCTCATGGCACCTTGGTCTGTTATAGCATTTGCTCTATTTTATGGTACCACTTTAAATGTCAGTTATCCCTGTTAAGTGTGTCCAGGGCCAGAAAAGGCCTGACATGGAGAAGGTACATGATAAACATTTATTGATGGGTGAATATGAATCGGTTAATGCTTCTCTAATGCAGGAGCACCCTCCCACCCTAAAGAACATATGAAAGTGTAGGAGCAGTGTTTGATTGTCACAATCCTGGAGAGTGGTGCTCTGAGCCTTTAGAGGCTAGGGCCAAGGATATAGAATGTCTTGCAATCTATCAGACATCCATGCACAAAGAAGTGCCCTGCTATGAATGCTAATTTCTCTTCCTTTGAGAGTAACTGCAAAGAACACCAACTTTCAGGAAGTCCTGAGCCATTGTAAGCCTTCAGATTTAGCCTAGGATTACCTTAGTGACCTCCAACCGTGCTATTTGAATTTTTGAGTCTAAATGGGCCTTGTGCTAAATATACACCTCATTTTATGATTTAATGAGAGATGTACATAAGGTGCCTAATAGAGTGCTCGCGTGTGGCAAGGAGACAAGTGATTTGGGCTCGTTTCCACCTGTCTTGAGGTAATGAAGAATACTCCCTTGCCAATGTATCATTTTGGCAAATGACATGATTCAACAGAAAATGATTTTGAAAACTAGCTTAATACACTCGGATTTGCCCTTATGAAATAGAAAAAGTGCTATGATGGGTGCATTGCCCAATTGTTATGAGGATTAAGTGAAATAAATATGTTAAGTGTCAAAATATCAGTATGTGGCCGTCTCTTGAAACATAGTTGACTTGATTGGCAGCAGAGATCTAAAAGAAGTGCTCTTGTTTGGACATTAAGGCCGTATAGCAATCACATTCCCTCCCTGGCAAAACCAAGTGAGACTTCTTTAGCAAGTTCCCCCCATCCTCTGTTTCCTGTAAATTAAATAGACTCCCTGCAGAAGCCTCACTTCTTGACTTTACCGTCCACTCCCACCACTCAGGATGAGACACGCTTGGGGCTGAAACACAGATGACGCACCTGTTTCATCATGTCCCTTTGTACCCTTTCAATTGCCACAAATGAATGAATTTACTTTCCACCTGCTTCTTATGAGAGAAAATATGTCATAGCAACATTTAAGAAATGTTGATAAAAATAGTAAACCATAAGCCTACCCTATCACTACTCTTTTAAAAATTGCCATTCAATGCCTCCCTGTAAGACTCTGGTGTTACAGAGTTGCTACCATAATGTACGTAGTATTTTGATTTCCACATACCCAATTTATATTACATATTTTCCATGTTTCCATGTAAGCTGCATAATTATAATGCTTAACAATGACTGCAAAATATTCCACTGATATTATATACCATCCCATCTTGGTGGATAGCAAGGTTACTCTTACTTAGCAGTACAACAATTTAAATACTTTTTTTTACAAATGGGATTTTAGTATTGCTCAAATATTTCATAGAATTAAATTCCTAGTACCTTATATACAGGGTCAAAACAATATGAATGTTATGACTCTTTCTCTAGATTTCTTTATTACTTTCTAAAAAGGTTGTACCAATTTACAACACTTTTAGAAGTGTATAAAAATCTCATTTTGCTGCAACCTCAGAACATATCATTCAAAAATTAGCAGGTATAAAGTGATACAAGTAAAACAATTTACACTTATTTGATTATTATCAAGTATGATTATTTTTATATGCTTTATTTTCTCTTTATAGTTCCTCTATCATGAATGTTCATATAATCAAACTTCCTTAAACATAGTTGAAAATAGCAGAATAAAAACAATACTGGGTTGTATGGTCCCTCTAGCACTATGGTCTTCTAACACAACGTCTTTCTGTTCAACATACCTTATCTTTACCTGAAGGAAGTGGGCTGATTTCTGATTCCTTCTACCTCTAAAATTAAGTTACTGTAAATACTCTATGTGAAACATACCAAACTTAAGAATACATAGTATTATATCTGTAATTAGCATAGATAAATTCTGGAACCTAAACTGTGGCATCTGGAATTATTACCAGATTTCAGATAATCTCATGGTTTCATAACAGCTTTTGAGGATAAGTAGAGATATTCTTCATTCATTCATTTATTGATTTATCCATTAACCACTGAGCCACCTCCCCAGCCCATTTTATTTTTTTTTTATTATTTTTTTTAAAGAAAGAGGGACAGTGAGAGAGAGAGAGAGAGAGAAAGAGAGAAGCAATTTTTTTTTTTAGGTTTTTTCATTTGGCTTTCATTATTTGGAGATCTTGTTGTGCATGTAGTGCTGGGGTTTGAACTTGCATACTTGCGTATGCTGGCCAAGCGCCATAACCACCAAGCCACTGCTCCAGTCCCCCCATTTTATGAAAGAGTTTTGCTAAGTTGTCAGGGTCTTGCTAAGTTGGATAGGCTGACTTTGAACTTGTGATCCTCAGCCTTCCAAGCTGCTGGATTTATACTGTGCCTGGCTCCAGCAGATATTTCAAGAGGACCTGAAATACTCTGGTCTCTGTAACAGCCTTGTGGTGCTAAGGTGAAGTAGAGTAGATGGATGGACAGGAATCATAGTGGGGTGTGGTGAGGGCCGTTGTCATCAACACAGGGAACACTGCTTAGGAAGGGTTCACAGAGGAGGGGACACTGGAGCTCGTACTAGAAAGGGAGGTAGGATTTTTCAAAAGAAGGCTGGAGAAGTAGAGTTGAAGAGGAAATTCTCAGTTTACAGCAAATGGCATACAAATGACATGGAATTATGCAAAGACCTCTTACTACTAATAATGACAAGCTAAGTTTCTGGAATATATTGTGCACTGGGCACAAATAGAGTTGGGCAGATAAATGGAGGTTAGATTTTATGCCAAGCAAAGGAGTCTGTTTTTTATCTTCTGGGAAGCTTGGATATCGCAGGGAGCCAGGGGAAGATTTTTAGCAAAGGGAGTGGCTTGGCCAGAGTTCTTTTCCAGATCACTTCTGGGAATCTACAAGTGTCTAGCATTTACTCATCTCAAAGTTGGGACTAATTTTGTGAGCTTGGAATCTGTTTTGAGGCCTTAACAGTTTTGAATTTAGTACGATGTTGAGTTCTGTCCTTCTATTTCCCGATGGCCATCAGGGGGCTGTAAAGTTGGGAAACAGAAGAAAATTTTTTAAAAATAGTGTGTTAGTTTTTTAATTCATATGCATGTTGTTTTTCCTTCCAACTCTAGATATCTTCTCAGGCAAAGCACTTCTACATTTAAAGCCATGGGTCCCATTGTGATTTGGAAAAAGTGTGATAAATTCAGTGCCCCAGGTTGGAGAACAAATTACACAGCCACGTTTTCTAATCTGGGGTGCCACAGATCTTGTGATGGGGGAAAGGGAGCATGGTGGAGCTGTGGTGTGGCTCGAAGCTTCTATTCAGACAGAGCAAGCGTCCATTCCACTAATGTATCACTGGACAATGCAAGTCCCACACCACTCCTGAGTTCAGAATGCCCCCGCCCGAGGGGCACTGCAATTCACGTGGAGAAGCAACTGTGCACGTACACCTGCGATCTGATGCAATATGTTCACCACTGTCTACATCCAGATACCGATCTCAATTATTCAGAAAGGTCCTAACTAGCTTTTGAGTGATGAAATCAGGGCCAGTCTTATTTTCCATTTGTTCTTGGCTGTATTCCCTTAACTTGCCAGCTATGCCTTGTATTTCAGAGTATTCGCTGTTGCCAAATATGTTTCCCGGGCATCCTTGATTTTGTTTAGATTGCTTCAGTGGTAGGCTCTGGCAGGAGATTGGAGGATGTGAGGAAGGGAGCAGTCAGGGTCTTTCTCGCTTTTCTCTCTCTGCTTCTGGTAGCATTTCTGGGTGTGACTGTGTACCCAGGCTGCCTCCTTGATGGTCCCAAGCCACCCATAAACAGGCCCTACTCATGCTCTCTTCTCTGTCAATCCTGTCTGAGGGATGCAAGTGGCTTCTTCAGTCCTTAATCTGGAGTTGCCTCATTGTTTGCTCCTTTGGGTCTTTTAACACCTTTGTGAACAGTTCCCCACATAAAATCCCCTCTATTGGATGACCTGGTGTGTGTGCTATTTGGCTGGACCCTGCAGAATACAGGCTATATTCTGTTCTACAAAATAGTTCTCTTTCTCAAACTTGTCCAGAACCTTCAATAATCATCATCCCAATGGTCCACTTACCAGGTTGGCTGTGGATACTTTAGAAAGTGTAGTTAAGCTCCTTTTACCCTCCTATCCCAAGACTAGGCCCCTAGTTTTTTGTTCTAGGCCCACCAGATAAAACATGGCAGAAATAAATATTAAAAAAATTAATATTTAAAAATGTTTACAAGTTCTTATCTCCTTTAAAAACATGGCAGAGCAAGACAAGGGCAGAGGACACATCTGAGAGAAAACAAGAAAGTAATTGTCCCTGGTTTCACTCATCAAAAAACAAGAGGAACTTTTGGTATGTGTGTGATTAAGGAACTTATCTACATGTAGATACTGGCATTTTCCTTGCATACAGGTACGTTGGCATGCACACATATGATGGTTATAAATTCATACATGTAGGAGATTTAATTATTTTTAAGACTATGATTTTATTATTAATCTTTAAAGAGTTTACTTGAAGACATTTACAGTATAATGATGAAAGCCAAAGAATGATTCATTTAAAAGCTCCTATGCTTTGTATCGACTTTCTCTTGATGTCTTTGGAACAATAATGGAAGCAAATTTTAAATTTGGAAGGGAGTAGATAGAGACACAAGAAAAAAGATTTGATGGCATCCAGACAGATTTTTTTGCAAATAAGTACTGACTGAATGGGCAAGTGACAGCCTCAGAGACGGTGAAGTCACATGATGCTTCCTCCTGAATTAACAAGGGATTTTGCTTCAAGGTCTATAAGGGAGAGGAGCAGAAGGGCTGGTTTCTAAGGAACAGTTTGCTCATCCTGACTCAGTCTGCTGCTGGTCTTCCAATTCCAGCAGGCACGGCTGTTGCTGGGGAACAGTGCAAAAGCAGCATTACTAAGTGATTTCTAATGGTCCAGGGGGACCCACCGGGAGCCTCTCTCCAGAGCCTGTCCACACCGGGCAGGTTAGAGTGGCACATGGGAGTTGGGTGGTCACCAAGGCTTTTTTAGTCAAGACGATGGTAGATTCCTCTGAGGAACATTTGCCAAGGAATGTAGTCACATTAGGACCCTCACATGCCTGAGTGTGGACTTCAGAGACACACTGACCCGAATTCAAATGGCGGCTTGGCCACTTACTAGATATGTGAGCTTGAGGACACTCTGCAATTTCTTCGAACTACAATCTCTGTCCTATAAAAGTGGGGGCTGTAATATCTTATTGGCTGGAATATATAATGCCTGGTTCATAAAAAGCACTTCATGATACATTATTTTTATTGACAATTACTATTTATCCATATTGCTATATCTGTGAAATGCTTGCAACCAGTTTATAATACAATTATATGCCTCTGTTTTTCCACAGTGCTACAGGGACCTTTAATCCCATTTTGTCCATATACAAACTAAGAACCTGAAGCCCAAAGAAGATAGAAAACTTGTCCCAAATTAGGCAACTAGGGATTAGCAAACCCACTTTCTTGATCCCTATTCTGTGGTCCTTTCTTCTCAACCAGGAACTCTCCCTGCCCGCCCCCTTCCCCAGTGAAGGTGTCAGAAAGCATGGGGAAGGGGTCACAGCAGCAGCAATGCACTCTCCCTCCTTCCCCTCACTGAAGTTGAGTCTAACTCCCTGCCTCTTCCCATCTCTTTTTTTCCCCTCCCCTGAACTTTACTCTTTCTTTTTCCTCCCTTAAACTCTCTGACATTCTGTGGCTCATTAGTTTATCCACTCTTTCAACAAGCATTTATTGAACATTTCCGAGGGTGTCAAACACTGGAGAACAAATGCTTAAGATAACTCCAGGGATAGACGATCTATGGAAGGAATGAACTTGCAAACAGCAATCAGAGTACCTTGTGCTCAGGAGTTGAGCAGAGGACCTTGGCACCCAAGATCCTCACATAGCCGAAGGAAGTAGAGCGCGGTGGTTCACGCCAAGGCTGCGGAGTCAGTCTCTGGATTTGAATCTCAGCTCCTCACTCCATTTGTGCCCTTGGGAGGATCTACCAGGCCCAATGAGCTTTGGTTTCCTCTTCTATAAAGTAGGAATCATAATAGTACCTGCCTCAAAGGACTATGGTACTTAAATGAGAGAACTTTTCAAACTTTAAATATTTAAAAATATTTACAGTTGTTATCTTCCTCTAAGTACAGAGCTGAGCAGGATAGGGCAGGAAATCTATCTGAGAGCACATAGTAAGCATTTCATCAAAGCCATTTCTTATTGCTTTAAGAAGGAGAGTAAACAGAGATTACTCATCACTGAAGAGCTGGAGTTTAGGTTATTTATGAAAAAGCATCAGTCTCTCTCCCCTTTCTGCATCCAAAGCAAAAATTTCACAGTTCTGTTCCAAACCTGAATGATCAGTGTGGCTGTGGAACTGCCCCTGAGGGTGGTTGATGATTGACTTTCTAGGGAGGGTAGCCTGCCCGAGCTGATGGACAAAGCTTGTGCAAATTCTGCATCTTACAACCTGTGTGGTCCAGCTGTGGGCTGAACAAAGAGTGGCATATGTGATGTGAAGCTCTGAATAGAGCCTGAGATTGCATGTTTCTCTGTGTGGGAAAATGGTTTACTCGGTGAATACTTGATTTCTTTCCTAGCATCCTCTCCAACTAGGAAGCATAGGACTGAAACCATGAGGCTATTTCTCTACCTTGCTGGCTTTGTTTCCTGGGCCAGGTGAGTTTATCATTTTCCATTCAGCTTCCAGTTCATAGAGAAGTTCCCCAGGCAAAGCCAAAAACACAGGAAGTGAAATAAATAAATAAATAAATAAATAAATAAAAATAAATTCTGATCGTCAGTACAAGACACAAAGGTCTTTTGCCTTGCTCCAGTATGTGGAAAAATGAAGTTGCTGGAAAAGGGACATTGGATTAATTCTGCAATAGGTGGGCACAGTTGTAGGCTTCAGCTAAGGGAACCCCATAGCTGCCGTCTGTATGAGTCATTCGGTCCTTTGTGTGTGTGTGTGCGCATGTGAGAGAAAGAGAGTGTCTATGTGTGCTCACGTGCATGAATGAGTGTGTGTGTGTGTGTGTGCGTGTATGTTGGTGGGGGTGGGGGACTGGTTTAAAGGAGATTGCTGTGGCTCAGACAGGGAGGGAACTCATTTCGTTTGGAATCAAATGCATTCAGGGCTGGATAAAATGAAAAAACTTTATTCAGCATTTTCTGAAAGAAGCCACCCCAGGTCTTCTTTCTCAGCATCTGGGACCACAAATACCACCTAAGTCACACAGGCTATGTCCATGCACACACATATGTAATTTTTAATATCCCCACATGACTAGAATGGATTTGTTCCATTCAGTGGGAAGCCACAACATTTATTACATCTCTTTCTCAAATAAACCTCAAAGCAAGCATTTCATCTTTCCTCATGTAATCATCATAAGGTAGAAAATGAAATTTTCCAAACCTAAAAGCATGTTGCTAAGAGCTCCAGGGCACTGCATGTCACTTCTTACTTTGATGTGTTCATGGAGGGGGTGGGGGATGACAATAAAAAAAAAAGGATAAAGGAAAGGAAAGAGAAAGATGCACCGCACCTTCCTTGAGATTTTCAGAAAGCATTTTTTTTTAACTCTTTATGTAGTGACAAGATGGAGCTGATTAAAAGAAGACAAGGAAAGTCTCAGTGCCAGACCACTTCAGAAATGAAGCATTCCAGAAAGGCATGTACAAGCTCCTGTCAGAAGCAGGAATGATTTCACGGCCCCTCTTGCATATTAATGAACTACAAGTAACCTCAGTTTAGTGGTGCAGATGCAACATTTCAGGAGCCGTGCCAGAATACAGCGATAAATGCCAGCTCCAGGGGAAATACATTTCATGATAGAATTAGGAGAGCAGCCATCTGAGACAGCCATAGAAATCAACCCCCACCCTGAAACGTAATGGGGTTTCTGGGGAGCAGGGTGCCGGTGGCCTGGGGAGTGTGGGGCATCCAGGGTTATTTATCTGAACGTGGTTCGTGGGCATGTGCTCCATCCTCAACTCTTCTGGTGTTGCCTGTTTCCTCAAGCAACAAAATCATTTGCTCAAAGGTCAAGCTCAGGTGAATTGATGAATTTTGCTGCCTATTTTTCTAGCGTGATGTAAAAAAAAAAAACTCTTTAAACATATAATCCTCACTACTTTTGAAGCAAAACAGCCCACCCTCTTTTTTTGTTTTGTTTTGTTTTTTGCCTGCCCTTCTCCATCCCCAACTGCCTGTCAGGTGTTTTTCTTTTTCAACTTCTTGCAACCTGCGGTTGCATTTTCAGACAGAAGGCAGGCTTCTCGGCAACTCTCTTTCTATCCAGTGCTTCTCCAGAATTTGCTGGATTCTCACCTCCTTGCTCACTCTTTCCCCTTTGCCCCATATGTGTAGTGCAACCGTCACTGTCTTCTGTGCTCACCATCTGTTTCTAAAATTCCTATGATACAGAAATCACATGACAGTGTGAGGTGCAGCCATTTCAGTATTGCAGGCTTTCGCTTGGCAGGGTCTGGAAGAAATGGCTGTGTGGTTCTGGCTTATGAGGCTGACCAGCTCCCATTGTGCGGGTCCTTCTGTAGGACCTTCAAAAGCAGCTGCTGACTCAATCAGATGTTTCTGTGAGATTGAAAAACGTGAATAAATCTACAACCTTCATTTTCAGCTGAGACCCAGGCTAGATTGTAGCCAGGCAGAAAACAGGACAGAGCAGTGTTCTGTGCTGTCATGTAAGAAAACAACACATCTAGAATTGACTCGGTTTCTCAATCAACTCTTGCCACCTTCATACTAGGAAGAAAAAATTCCTAGATCGATTAATTGAACTCAACAATGGTTCAGTGACACTGGTAGGTTTGTAGGTCAGCTGTGGGGAGTTGGCTGACATGGGCTGGGCCCAGCTGGGCTGGCAGCCCTGCTGCAGATTAAGCCCACATCTGCTCCAGGTATCTCTCCTCCTCTTGGACAGGTGGGCTCCTGGTTTATGGATTTATAAGTGATGGCATAAGTGCAAGTAAGTAAACCCACTTGCGTTCACATAGGATCTGCTAACATTCCATTGGCCAAAGCAAGTCATGTGACTAAGTCCAAACTCAAGGGCAGGGAAGGATAAGTCACATGGTTAAGCTCAGGTTCAGTGGGGGACAGAATATTACTCCTCTTTGAGAGGTAAGGAGGAGGAGAAAATGAATAATAAGATAAGATACAACCCAGCACAGTTGTTATGGTAGACACATGAGCACCCACACAAAGGCCCAGACCCCTGTTCAGTAATTACCTTGATTTTGGTTCTGGTACCTACAACTGTTCAGCATTTGTGCAGTTTTGGAAATGAATGCTCTACCTGGTTCTAGAGATTGGGCCTGTAGATCAGGTTTATGTTACTAGTATAATTTTATCTTCTGGCCACAATTGCTGGTTAAAGGTGAACATGCAGAGTTATTCAAGGTTCTTCAGAGAGACAGAATCAACAGGTTATGCATGTAAAACATGAGAGAGGATTTATTAGGGGAATTGGCTCATATGATTATGGCAGCTGAGAACTCTCATACCAGACCATTCGCAGGCTGGAGACTGGTATGTTTGTTGCATGGCTTTTTCCAAGTCCAAAGGCCTCAGGACCAGGGAAGCCAATGGAACAAATCTCAGTTCAAGAACAAAATCTTGAGTACCTGGGGAGGGCCCCCCCTGGTGCAAATCCCGGAGTCCAAAGTTTAGCAAGCCTGGAGTTCTGATGTGCAAGGTGGAAGAACAGAGTGTTCTTGCTCTCAGGGACAAATACCAATCTGCCTTGTGTATTTCCTCTGTCTGTGCCCCCAACCTGCCCACATTGAGGACATCTTCCCCACCAAGTCCACTCAGTTCTCTCTGGAAATACTTTTACAGACACACCCAAAATAATTCTTTTCCAGGATTCTAGGTATTTCTTAATCTGGTCAAGTTGACATCTAGGATCAACTATCTCACGTGTCATCCAATTTGGGCCAGTGAGAATAGAGTAGGCATTTGATAGGAGTTTCTGGAAAATTAGCTTTCTTCCTCTATCATGAGAACTACTAGAAGAGAGGCTGTAAGTAATATGCTATATAGTTGTGCCTCACACCTCTGAGGTATGAGGATGAGTGTGATGTCCAAAGAAGGGCATAAGTGAAGGAACTGGAGGAAAATAATGCATTCTCTGATCAATCCTAACCTGAAGCCCACACTATTTGGGGGGGTTGTTGGTTAAGTCAGGTAATAAATTACTTCCATTATTTATTGGGTTTAATTTACATGTGCTTAACACTATTTTCATGGATTTGCTTTCCGTGTGACTTTGGGATATTGGGGTGTGCGTGTGTGTGTGTGTGTGTGTGTGTGAGACAGAGAGAGGGTGAGAGAGAGAGATTTATTTCTTTCATACTTCAGATTTCTGAGAATGCTGATTCACACCATGGGAATAACTGTTGTGTTATAATAATGCGATAATGCAGGTCAAGACAGCCGGGTCTGCATATGTCTGCAGAGGATTCAGGGGTTGGTCAGTTCACCCAGCTCTGGGCTTGTGAAGCTGCTTTCACTAAGGGAGATTGCTTCTCTAATTTTCCCCAAACCTGCAGGCTAGCAAAGGCCCTGATAGAAAACATTTGAAAAATATTAGTTCCTTTCTTTTCCCCTCTTTGGATGTAGTCATTACTTCTTTGGATAGTTAAAAGATAAAAACAATTAAATTTCTGGTTGCTCAGCAATTGAACTTTTAAGAAGCATCATTAATTTTTCATTATTTCTCCCCAGAAAAGCAGCCAATTTCTCCCCATTTTGTGGTCAATTCTTTCTTCTATTCCTTCCCCACAGCTCACTTCCCTTCTGTCCCTTCTTTGTTTTCTATCTTCCCATACTTTTCTAGTTGACTCTAGCTTCACTTCCTTTCCATTCTTCTCCATTTCTGTCTGTTTTTCTCTCCCCCTCTCACTTCTGGAAAGGACTTTTGATGATTTGACCTTTTCAGACTCAGGATTTCCTCATATAAAAGCTGGCACACATTCTTCAAAACCAGAGTCTCTGGAATGATACATGCACTGGTTCTATGATTTTGGACCTACTAAGCTCTCTGGCTTTACCCTTTGGTAGAATTGGTCTAATTTGCCTCTCTTTGCAACACCATGGAGAAATAAATGAAGTCGTGTGTGTCAAGTGCCCTAGGCCACATAAACAATCAATAAACTGCAGTTTCTTCTCTCTGCTAGCTTCAAGAAATAAGGTCATAGTTGTGAAATGTTCCACATAGAGTAGGCCCCAAACTAAGCATACATCATTTGTTTCCCATTTAAATGGAAGAACTGTGGATACCATCTTTTTCCTGTCTTAGCCTTTTTCCCTGTAAACAAGTCTTTCCCTAATTGTTGGAGTAGCTGAAACTTCTCTTGTCCAAACGTGGACCGAGAACATGGAGGTTAACTGCTTAGTTCATGGTTACTGAGAGAATTCTGGGAATGGTTCCTGCCTGCCCTTAGGCAGATGGTTGGCCTACATATATTTCAACAACACAAATTAATGTAAAACATATTCATGTGTCTATTAATTAATGCTAATGTATTCATAAGCAACTTGGATAACGGGCAGTCCATTCTGACATCTCCCTCCTAATTCTTTTGCTCTGAAAAGACAGAATCTTGCCTAATTTTGGACTCATATAAGTAGATCTGTGAATTCAGTGACTCCCTTTCTTCCCCATTCCTGATGACCACCTGCTGTTTATCTCAGAATTTCTCTAACTGGTAAAAAAGACTTCCAGGTTGTAATGAGATGAGGGGAGATTGTTGTCTGAACCAATGTTAGGCTAAAGTAGTGTGAAGAGTCTGAATGAGGAGGCTGGAGCGGTGACTTGGCATTTATGGTGCTTGCCCGGCATGCGTGAATACATGGGTTCAAACCCCAGCACCACGTACACAGCTAAGTGTTGGAGCAATGAAAGCCATGTGAAAAACTAAATAAAAATTGATTCTATCTGTCTCTCTGTCTCTCACTGTCCTTCTCTCTTTAAAAAAAAAAAAGAGAGAGTATGAATGAATTTCTGTCTTAGATCAGATTTAAAAAAAAAAAGCAATATGGGTTAAGTAATATGTATTGAGCATCCTTATTTGAAAAATCCAAAATCTGAAATGTTTCAAACTCCAAAGTGGTTTGAACACTATCATGATGCCACAAATAGAAAATTTCCTACCTAACATCATGAGAAAGTTCCCAGTCTAAATGCAGGTCCACTGAAAATATTTTACAAAATTACCTTAGGACTATGTGTATGAAATATATGTGTACAAAAAATGAATTTGATGTTTAGACTTGGATCCCATCCCCAAGATATCTCATTATGTTTATGAAAATATTTCAATATCTGAAATACTTGTAGCCTTAAGCATTTAGGTAAGGGATACTCAACTGTAGTACTGGAAGAGATACTACTAAGATTAAGAAGTAACTTGAGGGTGGGGAAGAAGAGATCTCAGAGCAAAGTCACTAGGGGTAGGAAGAGGTTCCAGAAAGGAGAGCCAGGGGTGAAAAAGGCAAGCATACAGATTTAGAAAATTCCTCCAAGTCAGGTCTTTAATCTTTGTATCTATGCTCTGAAGATTGTGTGTGTGTGTGTGTGTGTGTGTGTGTGTGTGTGTGTGTGTTTGTGTGTAGAGAAGTATGATATAATTTAAGCATGTTTGAATTTCAGGTTGTTTTTGTTGCTGCTATTAAAAATATCTGAGTCACCTTCAATAGAGGAGCATTTTCCTTAGGGAATTATTAATGTGACCTTGAGTACAGAGTTCAGAATCAATAAAGGTCTCTGCCTTCAAGGAGTTTACAATCAAATTTGGATAATTATGGAGTGAGATGAGACAGATATCAAGTGAAAATATATATATTGCCCTGCTCTTCTTTGACCCTCCCTTCCACACATACATTCTATCAAACTTGAGTCTGGTGGATGTGTGGGCCTTTTGGGATTGGGTTGTCAGAGCTTTCTTTACTGGGAGATGGAGAGGAAGTTCTTCCTGAAACTGAAGGAGTTGGCACTCTGTTTCAGTTGTATGTTTCTGTTCAAACTGGAAGGGAGGGATAAGGGAGGGTAATTGGGGGGGCACTCCTGGGGACAGTTGCAATGTCCAGAATATATACACATCTTATACACATTTTATATTATTTTGTTAAAATCTTGTAAGGTTGCTCAAAAATAAATAAAAAAAAACTGGAAGATTTTCATTCTGGTAATAAAATAACAAAAACCAACCTAACTGATATGTGAAAAATAATCAGTACAGGAAATGATGAAGAACATCGGTCAGATCTGGAATAGATACCAAGGGACTTGATCAATGAGAAAAGAAAATACAGGTCTGACAGTTGCTGTGCTAGGCTAGGGAGTTTCGAAGCCTTTTCACGGGCACCGTATCTTCACAACCATCCCATAAGGTCCTGAAGGCAAGTGGTAGAAACAGGTTTACATTCAGATATATTTTTTTGTGAATTAAGGACTTGGAAGAAATGACTGCTGTGACAATATCCTCCAAGCTGGCCCTAATGACCCTTGCCTCCTGGCTTTGACCCCTTTGGGTAATTCTCTACCTGAGTATGGATCTAGTTACTTCTTGTGAACAGAACATGGCAGAAGTGATGGGATGCCCACTTTTGAAACTGGGTTATAAAAAGACCGGATCTTTTCCTTCTTGGATGCTCTCATGCTGAGGGGAGGAAGCTGCCTATTTGGCCAAGAAATGAGGTCACCAAACCATTAACCAGGGAGGATTGAGGCTGGCCAAGAGCTGCAGGAGAGGGCTTGAAGTAGATCTTCTCTGCTGGGCCGAGATGAGCGCAGTCTGGCCGCCACTCGGAAGATGGAAGGCTTCTGTGAGACTGTGAGGACGCCCCTTCTGGATGCTTGACCCACAGAAACTGAGATAGTGAACGTTTGGGGTTTTCAGTCACCAAGTTTATGGGTAATTTGTTATGCAACAGTAAATAATGAATATCATTGCCCTTTTGTCTTTTAAAACTCTTTTATTTTCTGCGTATAAAACTTATGCTTATTATTAAAGTAGAAAGGCAAGGAATGCAAAAAATGCACCAAAAGTTGCAACCAAGAGTTTAGCAGTATTTTCCACTAACAGAGGAAGCGAGCTATTTAAAATGTGAGTCAAATAGTGTCACTCCCTTGTTCAAAATCATCCAATGACATTCCATTATGTTTGGAAAATAATCCAAAATTCTTGCTGGGGCCTCCAAGGCTGATGTGACCCCCTGCCGTCCTTGTGATTACAGAGCCCCTGCTCTTCCTCTCACTCATGGAGCTCCAGCTAGCACAGCCTCTGCTGCTAACCACGTCTGTCCCACATGATCTTGCCTCAGGGTCATGAACTTGCTGTTTTATTTGCTGACCTGCTTTCCCCCCGAATCGATCTCATGGCTAGCTCCCTTGACACATTCACCTCTCAAATGCGGCTTCCTCCAGTCTCTGTTCAAATGCGACTCTCAGAGATGCCTTCCCTGCATATCCATCCTAAGTAGTAGACACCTTCACCTACGAATCCCTATTCGTTAGGTGAATCATGCTGTTATCTATTACTTACTATTCTTATTGTCTGTCTCCCACTAGGGTGCTAAATCTACAAATGCAGGGCTTCTATTTTGTTCACTGCTATAGCACCGGTCCAATAAATATTTGTCGAATAATTGTTATCCTTATTCATTTTCCTCCCTGTCATTCCTTATTCTGACTCTTATCTTTCATCTACAGATGTTCAGATTTTTAGATATTCTAGTTTTATAAAAAGAAAATAAAATACAACTTAAAAGGCAAAACTACACAGTTTTCAGATTTTTACAGCCCTGACAACACAATATCTGTATATTTTATGAAATGAATGAGGAATCTGAAAAGGGGGGCAGAAAAGAAAATGTTGCTAAGCTTTCTGCTTCAGTTTCCTCATCGGGAATACGAAGATGCTCCAGGAACACCAAGTAAATAACACCTCACTTTGCACAGTTGTACACAGTGAGGAGTTAATAAATTAAAAGAAACAGGAATCCCATCTTAAGTATTTCAGTAAGAATTGGAAATGACGAAAGTAGTTATTGTAAGTTTCCCTGAAGAGGGGACTTTACAAAAAGGACATGGAGGGTAAAGTTCTTTACTCATTCATCCCTTCACCTCTTCTTTTCCCCTTGGTTTTGGTCTTCATGTTCCCCTGGGTGGCATAATATTTCATCTCTTCTAAGGCACATTTACCCCTTTTCAATGCAAATCAAACTATTTCTTCCATTTCTTTAGGTGAAGACCCAGACTCAGTAATTTATCTTGATGAAATTTATTTGAGAATCAGGGAGACAGGGAAGTCAAGAAAGAGACTTGACCAAGATTTTCCTGGGACAGAAGCAGAGTCAATAGGGTTGGAGAAAGAAAAAAGTGTAAATACTCAAATATTATTGTATGAATTTTTCTTCTGTCATGGATTCAATATAACATGTAACTGTTATTGATTACTGGACACTTACTTTCAGAGATTTTGCTGTTCTACATATTGCTGTACTGAATATCTTTCTGGGCTGGTTTCTCACAGTTCTCTTTCTCTGGGATGGTATATTAGTGAGGGTTCAGGAACAGAGAGCACACTCAACTGGGGTAACTGAGGACTATTTGGAAAAATACAAGCAGCATAAAGGGAGACCAGGGAGCCAATGGGGTGAGTAGAGGGAGCAAAGATTGGAGCCCAGTGAACTAAGTGGAACAGTAGCTGTGCCTGCAAAGACCTGGCCTCTAAAGAGGAGTTGTGGCCTGTGTGAGGGGGATTCAGGCACTTACAAGAACTGACCTTGCTGGGGGGATCCAGAGAACTCTCCAGTCCTTGATCCTGCTGGTGCTTTCTGTTGGTTCAGTCCAACTCAGAGTCAGAAGATGATGGAGCCACAGAGAGAAGGTGAAGAATGGATCTGGAAGACCCAGTAGAGAGCACCTATCAGGAAAGGACTTTTGGAAGTAACATTTAAAGGTAAAAGGGTATGATTAGGTTTAAAATGCTTAACATATGTTGTCTTTTTGTTTTTATTTGTTTTAATTAAACATTCAAAGGTTAATAAATAGACATAGTCCAGAGTTAGTAAGTAGGCTGGCATTATAATATTTATTAAAATAATGCTATGGGTTAATAGAAACAGAAAAAAAAACCAAAATGAAAGAATTAAAATGCAAGCTATGTAAAATCCCAACTAAAACCCAAAAGTGATTAATTAATGTATTCGTTTATTAGCTAACTAAAAACCCAAGAAAGACAAGACACCCAATATAATCAAGAATTGCAAAGCAATTGGTAATTTTCAGTTTTCAGTATTGTGGATTTTGCGTTTTTGTACTCTTTTCTCAATCATGAAAAAATTATTTTTGAATGTTATATAACATACATTTAAAACAAGATAGAAAAATACATCATAAACTTGTAACAGTGGTTGTAAATACATTATCTTACATGTTCTTCATAGACAATAGGTTGGTTATGGTACACACAGAGCATGAAACTACTAAGATAATAAAGAACGGACAAAAAAAATACATGCCAGCTATGTGGTAACTGTTATGTCCCCCAAAAGCTCACTTGTGACAATTTGGGAAGGCTGAGATGAAGTGATTGGATTGTGAAAGCCTTAACCCAATCAGTGAGCTAATCCCCCTGGGGATTAACCGGCCACTGTAGGCTGTAGGGTGTGGCAGGAGGAGGTGGGTCACTGGGGGTGTGCCTTTGGGGTGAATGCTCTGTATCTGGCATGGAATTTCATTTTCGCCCTGCTCTGATTCCTGATGTGAGTCCTTGAGCTCCCGGAACCCTGGAGCCACACCTGCCATGATGTTTAGCCTCACCTTGAGCCCTGAGGAATGGAGCTGGCCTTTTCTGGACATAGACCTCTGAAACCATCCAGCCCCTAAATAAACCTTTACCTCCTAAAATTGTTCTTGTGAGGTCCTTTAGTTGCAGCAGTGAAAAGCTGACTAAAACGGTAACACATCAGTAACACCCCCATCTACCAACCCTAAAAATTACATAATACTGTCAGGAAAAAGGTCTTCAAAACTACATACTTCAGTGAGAAACAAATTCAATGAAGAATGATAATACTGAGAATCAAGGCGCTCAGATTTCAAAAGTCCTATATTTTTTTTCAGTCTCAATATCTGTGGTAGAAATTGATCTTTTCTACCCTGTGGCAAACAAAACAGACCACATTTCCCAGCCTCCCTTGAAGGTAGGTCTAGTTGCCTGGCTGAGTTCTGGCCAGTGGGTAGTGGGTGGAAATGGTATGTGCCGGTTCTAGATCTAGAACAAAAGAAGTTCCCATAGGCGATCCCCATGTTCCCATTCCATCCAGTCCAGGTTGAATAAAAAACCCAACAAATCTCCCTGGTGACCTCGGTATCCTGCAATGAAGGCAGAATCACGAGGGCTGGCTACTTGGATCCTGCTGGTTACAGGAAGGCCACCAGGAACACGTGAACTTGGCTGTGATGAACGCTGAACTTGAATGCTGGTGAACCATCATCGCAGCCCCTTCTGGTACCACAGGTTGCATTCTCACATCCCCCTGGCCTACCCCTGACTTCAGCTGTACCTGCAGTGAGGAGTTCTATAACAACCTGGAAGAGCTTGGCTTACGTATCCCACCTCAAGTATACCCTGTCCTTTTCATTCTGGGGTCCTCTCTGCCCCAGCAGGAATCTGCTTGCCTTGTTCACAAGCAGATATATCATGCACACGCAAGAGAATTAACATTCCCAGGGACAACCCTAAAAATAAGGATAAATGTCCTCATCTCAGGTAGACAGTTTAGGAAAGCATTCTGGGTACTTCTCAGGAATCCCTGCAGAACTGAACCCACAGCAGGGACCTCAATAACACAGGTTATATTGCTTCTTCCTTCTTCCCTGTCTCCTTCTCCTTCTTATTTCTTCATTCTTGACTCCTGGGATCAAATCCTGAAAGAGCTAACAGCCCTGAGGTTCTTGACACCTTATGCTTTGAGGGGAACCAAAACTAAGGCAGCCATTGAGATTCCAGGGTTCATCTATTACAACTCCAGAACCTATCTTAAGAAATAAAGTGGTTGGTCTGGAGCGGTGGCTCGGCGGTTACAGCACTTGCCCAGCATGCGCAGGTACACAGGTTCAAACCCCAGCACCCACGTACACAACTAAGTGTCAGAGCAACAAAAGCCATGTGAAAAACTCAGTAAAAACTGACTCTCTCTCTCTCCCTCACTGTCATTCTCTCTCTCTCTCTCTCTTTTTTTTTTTTTTAGGGCTGAGGACCGAACTTGGGGCCTTACGCTTGCTAGGCAAGTGCTCTGCCACTGAGCTAAATCCCTAACCCCTTCTCTCTTTAAAAAAAAAGCAAACAAAAAAAAAATGAAATAAAGTGGTAGCATTAAGTGGGATGTTGAGCCATGATAAAATTTAAAGCATAGGGCACTGATGTGGAAGTTAGGGAGAAGCCCTTAAAAAAACTAACACTGAAGGATAAAACAACAACAACAACACGTGTTATACAGTAACAAAAATTTGGTAAAAATGCTGTCCATGGGCTGGAGCGGTGACCCAGTGGCACTTGCCTGGCATGCAAAAGTACATGGGTTCAAACCTCAAGCACCATGTACACAACAAAGTGTCGGAGAAATGAAAGCCACATGAAGAGCTAAATAAAATTGATTCTTTCTCTCTCTCTCTCTCACTGTCTCTGTCTCTAGAAAACAAAATGCTGTGCATGCTGCCTTGGAACACAGACAATGTGTTATTGAGATTGTGGCCATAGGAGCGGTGGCTGGCAGAAATCAAAACAATTATTTTGACTTCTATTTTCTACTTTTAGCAAATTGTTGCAAAAGAGAAAAAGAACAATGGATGAATGGGTAAACAAACACACAGTGGAATATTATGTAGTCTTTAAAAGGAAGGAAATTATGGCATGTACAAAATGGATAAAACTTGACAATGTTATGCCAAATGAAATTAGTCATTCAGTAATGGACAAATACCATGTGGATTCCACTTATATGAGGTACATCAAGTAGTTAAATTCATAGAGACAGAAAGTCTTATGGTGGCTGCCAGGGCTTCGAGGGAGGGGAGAGAAGGCGAGTTTAATGAGTACAGGGTTTTAGTTTGGGTTGATTAAAGAGTTCTGTGGATGGGTGATGGTGATGGTTGCACAAGCATGTGAATGTCTATATGAACAATGAACTACAAACTTAAAAAAAAACCTAGTAAATTTTCTACATGAATATTTTTTAAAATGAAAGAAATAACCTCAGGATGGAATGGACTGGTCTATAAGCAGGATAAGAGGGATAAAGACTCTAGTCATTTGAAGGAACAAAAAATTGAAAAAAACTATTTTCTTCAGGTCCCAAACAGAGATAAGAATGGAATGGGGTTTGTGCAACTCAAGTCCAGTAAGACTTCGTGTTGTGGTGAACGTAAGATGGATGACATGGTCCTCCGTCCCCTACCACAGTCCTGGGCAGCTTTGGAAAGGCATCACTGGTGTGAGAAATGCAAGCCGATTCATCAGCAGGTGGCTGTGTCTTTTAGGGCACAATGATGCCAATGAAATCACAACGCTGGACTGAAAGATTCCTTTAGTTGGGTATTGAAGCAACCTTCAGCCACACAAATGTGTATCAGCTTGAAGCAGCTGCAAAACTGGTGGAGTCCCCGGGGATAGGGGAGGGATTCCTCTTCAGTGGTGATTTGAAAATGGTCCGGCAGGTTAATGAAGAAGCAGGAATTCTCAGAAAGCACTGCCAAGGAGCTTGCTCCCCAAGAGCACTTGGGGTCTCACCAAGGATCAACCCTCCCTGCCAGGGAATGGGGACTTCCCAGGCCAGCCAGTTATCAGTCTGTGGTGTGTGACCCCATCCACGTACCATCTATACGGGAGTGTCTGTGGTGTAGTCCTCTCTCTGGTAAATTATATACATGTGTTGGGATGAGAGGCAGAGTAAAATAATTTGTCTTTTTAATTCAAAAGGCTGTTGGACCACAAAGAGTCACATCTGGACAGATGGCAAGGGCTGTGGATATTCTGTAGACATAGGGCTCTGAGAGGGAGCAGCAGTTTGAATTGTCTCTCCAAGTTGTCTTTGAAAAAGGGCAAGTATGTTCTGCATGTGGGAATGAGAACAAAATGGCTGTCAAGAGACCAGAAGAACAGATTCTAGCTAAGACTTCAATGTGTTTGCCAGCCTGTGTTCTTATTCACATAGTTGTATTTCCAGCTTTCCTTGACCCGGCCAGTGGGGACGCAGACAAGAGTGAGGTCGTGACTTCTAGGTGCAGCCTGTGCTTTTCTCCTGGTGGGACAGCTTCTTAAACTCAAGGAGGGACTCAACCCTCAGGGAAAACACAGGAGCCACTTGCTGAAGATGGAAGAACCAGGAAATGAAGATGGTATGGATCCCCAAATCCAGGTGTGATCACAAACAGCCTTAGCAGACTGTGATACGAGCAAGAAACACCCTTTGTTGCGAAAGCCACTGGTTTTATTTTTCCTGTACCAGGAGGTATAGTTACCTCCATTGATATACTATTATATTGTAAAAAATATGTTCTGATTATAGATAGTTTGATAAATTCAGGAAGTAAAAAAAGGTGTTATAGTTTTGATATGAGGTATCCCCCAAAGCTCATGTGTGAGACAGCAAGAATGCTCAGAGGTGAAATGATCAGATTACGATGGATTTGATCTAATCAGTGGATTAGTCCACTAATATGGATTGCCAGGTGGCGACAATAGGTAGGTAGGGTGTGGCTGCAGGAAATAGGTCACTGGAAGCGTGCCTTGGGGTTTATCTTGTGTTCCTGGTAAACAGACCTCTTTCTCTCATTGATTCCTGGCTGTCATATCCAGAGCTGCTTTCCTCTTTCAAGCCCTCTGCCACGATGTTCTGCCTCCAGACCTATGGAGTTGGCCAACTATGGACTGAAATTCTAAAACTGTGAGTCAAAATAAATTTTTCCTCCTCTACACTGTTCTTGTCAGGTATTTTGGTGAGAGAGATGAAAAACTAGCTGAAATAGAAAAAATAACCTTGCTTTTCCACTACCTTAGAGGTAACCACTTTTAATATTGCAGTGTGTTTTCTCACTACCATTTTTTTCAACACACTTATTTTTGCATAAGAACATTCATGGGTCTTAGGAAGAAGATATTATGAAGAAATTTTGGTGATGAAAACATTTCCCAATCAAAATCTCTAATTGTTCAAGTCATTTAACATGTAGTTTAACAGTATAAATTTTATAGTTGATTGAAATCAGCAGCAATGAAAACGGACTTTAAAATATTTTTCTTATCTTATTCATATGCAGCAAGGAATTATTTATTATTTTGATGATTTGATCCTCAGAGTATAATTCAGTGTCTGGCAAAAGAACTTAATAACTATCTTCAAATACACTGATACATGAACAAATGGGTAGATGAATTAATGAATGAATGAAAACAATTCTGCTCTAATGCAATGGGGTAAAAACCTTTTAATCATTTGGGTGCAGTGGTGCACCTGTAACTCCAGAGACTTGGGAGGCTGAGGCAGGAGAGTGTAAAGCCAACCTCAGCAACTGCATAAGGACCTAAGTGACTTAGCAAGATCTTGTCTCAAAATAAAAAATAAAAAGGTCTGGGGATGTGGTTGAGTGGTTAAGCTTCCCTGGGTTCCATTTCTGGTACCAAAAACCAAAATAAAACAAAACCATGTTGTGTGTGTAAAATTTCTATGTATTTTTATATTGGTTCAAGATAGTCTTACATATTGAAGGGATTCATTGGTACACATCCATACACGCATACATAATGACAAAGTAGCTTAAACTTGATCTTTTTCAGGATCTCCCGCTGTTACCTATCTCCTCTGTAATTCCTCCATGTTACAGATATAAATGGTCATGTACACATATTTTAATTATTGAAATTTCAGATTTATATGCCTGCCTGAATATATTTTGGCTTCTCAAAGGAATCAAGTGTACCCTACAGTATTGATGACTTCTGTTTTCCTTCCTTCCCTCTCTCTTCCCCACCCCTTATATAGATATTGTTCCCCCATCTTATGTGTTACTTCAAATTTGGTGAGTCAGGGCTGGAGTGGTGGCTCAGTGCTTACATGGCATGAGCGAGGATGCAGGTTTGAATCCCAGCACACAAAGGAGTGTCAATGAAGTGTCAGAGCAATGAAAGCCACGTGAAAAACTAAAAATAAATAAATAAAATAAATAAAAATAGATTCTTTCTCTCACTGTCCCTCTCTCTCTTTAAAAAAAAATTGGTGGGTCTATTAATTAAACTTCACTAACTTTCATCTTATCTTGGGTTTTATCTTAGCTTCTACATATGAGTGAAGATATTAAAAGTCTCTGTGTTAGACATGTTTCAATCAGTATGATTTTTTTCATTTCCGTCCCTCTATTTGCAAAGCCATGATATCATTTTTTCTAATGGCTGAGTGTATGTACGTATGTGTGTGTATATATAATCACAGTTTTGGATCCATTCATCCAGTAAAGGGCACCTAAATCATGGCCTACTACTTCTCCAGCAGGGGACTAATATCTAGAATACACAAAGAACTCAAAAAACTTAAAACCAAAAACACAAACAATCCAATCAATAACGGGGCTATGGAATTAAACAGAAACTTCTCAACAGAGGAAGTTCAAAAAGCCAATAAAATATGACAAAATGTTCTATATTACTAGCAATCAGAGAAATGCAAATCGAAACAGTACTGAGATTTCACCTCACTTCAGTCAGAATGGCAAAAATGAAGAATACAAACAATAACAAATGCTGGAGGGGTTGTGTGGAGAAAGGAATACTAGCACACTGTTGGTGGAACTGCAAATTGGTATAGCCACTCTGGAAAGCAGTGTAGAGACTCCTCGAACAATTAGGTATGAACCACTGTGCGACCCACTTATCCCACTCCTGGTTATTTTCCCAGAACAGCTAGAATCAGCATACTACAGAGACACAGCTACATCAATGTTTATAGCAGCTCAATTTACAATAGCTAAATTATGAAAACAAAACCTTTTAATTAATTATCCCAGCAACATCTAAATCATGTAAATGGTTAATCACTTTGAAAGGACTGCACCAGTGGTTTAAAGCATATGTCAAATATGCCGAGATATGTCCTCTGAAGGGTAGAGGGGAAAAGATGGCTTATGAACCTCTTTCTCTTCCTGTGAAAAGAACAGAAACAGAAATAAACAAGAACTGTACAAGGAGAGCAGATGAGTACAGGGCCAAACCTTTGCCTCAGGGCTGTAGTGTCCAACTGACAACATATGAATATAATTCAACTGGTTTTTTTTGAGTTTATAGGCTAAACAAGAAAGTATAGCCTCCAAGCCTCTTTATAACTTGATTTTTCCATTCTAGAATTCCTATTATGAATTAATTTCTCCATTAACTATAGTGAAAACTCATATTTATATTTTAAGGGAAGTCCCTTGTAAATCTGAGAGTTTTTCTCTATAAAGACGCAGAAAACTTGGGGAAAATTCTTAGGACACCATCTTTCTAAAACTATAAATATTACTTCTGTGAATTTTTGCATATACTATTTCAGAGAAATAGCAGGTCAGGCAGATATCTTTTTCCTTTGATGATTCCTATTTTTAACTTTGCTCATGCTTAAAGGTTTTATTTCTTTCATGTTTGAAATTCAAAATTTTTGCCAGAGTTTGCCTAAGCGTGAGTTTGCTAGTTCTCATAAAATGTGATGTGAGCTCTTTTAATTTGCACATTTGTGTCTTCTCTATTCAGGTAGATTCCTTCAATTATCTTAATCACAGATTACTTGTGTGAGATTGCCTTACCTCAGTGACCTCCTAAATTCAGAAACTATGTTTCAGTCATATTTATATCTTTAGCACTTGGCACATAGTAGACACGCAATGATGGTTTATTGAAGTAAATGAAGACTAAAATTGTCTGGAAAAAGCTCTTGTAGAAAAGATGATCCATTCATTGATAGGATGATGTTTGACTGCATTTGACTTCTGCTTCCGCTTCTTCTTAAGTTTGCAAGGACCACACTTGTGTTTTTCTTCAGCCAATGAAATTCTGCCTGTTGATTTGCTTTAGCTGATGGGGCATTAGTATGATGCTAGGAGAAACAGAAAAGCACTTGTACATTCACTTGTGCTTTCAATGTCTTGGGAGCCCAGAGACTACCATGTGCAGAAGGTCAGCTAGCCTACTAGATGATGCAAAGCTACATGGAGCCATGATGAGCCACTTCAACTTGGACAAGACCCCCACCCTTCAGGCCAGTTAGTCTACCAACTTAGAGCATCCAGGGCCAAATCAACTTGACCAATCCAGAGGCATTTCCTTCCGACTCACAAAAATGTGAAAAATATTTGTTTTCTTCCACTGAGATTTGGGGTGATTGTTTTGCAGCAAAAGCTGATTGATATAGGAAGCTATTGCATTCTAATTTAGGAGGCTATTAACTAACCATTTTAAAAGATAATTTTTATCTTCTTGTTTCTAGAACAGACAGGAAAAAAGAAATGTCTTCCAATTTTACATGGAAATGATTTTGAACCTAGAATTCTGCACTTCAACTTTCAATCAAATATGAGGATAAAATGCAAACATTTTGCAACATGCAGAGACTTAGAATGGTTACCTTCCAGGCATATTTTCTGAGGGATTAGTTGAGGAATTAAAAGTTCTTAAGCCAAAAAAAGTCTATAAGTATACGCAATAGAAAAATGGTATAACCAATCCAAGAGTCTATTCTAGCTATTTTTTGATGGTTCTTGTTTCACACTGATCTTCTAAACCCATTTCTTACTACTGAAATTGGGAACCTAAAAAACATCTTTTTGAGATTTCATTGCCAGCTAGATTCTTACTTGTTTTTTCCAGTGAGATGACTGTGAAATTAGAAGATAGGGGAAGGTAAGGGACCCCCTGAATCTTCTGATTTTGGCAATGCTGCAGTAGTTCCAACACAACTCTACCAGCCACATTAGTAGGATTTCCTACAGCAGCCCTAGGAATGCATGTTCCTGAGGCATCTAGGGATTGGAAGCAAATGGGCTTTTTGTTGGGAAAGGGGAATGGGGCTTATGAGTTCCTGCAAGGCCAGTGGTGTATTTCTGCAGTTACTGTCCCTGGGTCACGCCGCCTACCACTGTTTGCTCCCCAAGTCTTTCCAATACTTTTATTATGAATTACGTTGATAAAGACTTCCCTGATTTAATTACCTAAAGTAGTTTCTGTTTTCTAAATGCTATGGAGCCTGATAAAATGAAATCACAGTCTGAGAAACGTTACAGTAAGCCTTGAAAGCAACCCATCTACTTTATATAGACAGTCAACAAACTCCAAAAGTATCTTCCCAAAGAAGAATGGAATGATTTCTAAGCATTAGAAAATCTAAGAAATACAGTAAAGAAATCACTCAACTCTTCTCTGAAGAAGATTATAATGATTATAATGACAGAGAAACTCAAAATAGGTATAGGAAAGTAATGGTCAAAATACGAAGTGAACTAAAATGCAGCCTGATGTCCAGACCCTGATAGAATGTAAGACTTAGATTCTAGGACCCTTCTTTTTTGTCTGGAACAGTGGTCATATCCTTAGAAATGCCTAGAAAACAACATAATCCTAGAAAATACTTGGTTCTCTGCAAATAAATAATAAACAACATTGCTGGTTTATTTCATCCCTAAAAAGCAATGCATTAAAGATATGAAAGCTCTATCTATAATTACAGCTTTTGAACATAATGAAAAAATGTGATTCCAGAACAGGAATTGGGGTTTGGAAGGACAGGGAGTAAGCAGGCAAGGACATTCTCCTCCTACATGTAGAGTCAAGAAAAACTGTAGAATATTGATAAAATAGGACATAACATGCTCAACCATATTATTTAATGCTACCAAGTATTATTAGAAGAACTAATAGCAAAATACTATAAAAAGTCTAAGCAGAAAAAAAGAGTAGTTGAAGTACACTAAAACCTTTATTTTTCTTAGAGAAGAGTCAAATAATAATTTTTAAATTATTCAATAGACATGGTCTTACAATTTGGAGGGGTTCATCATCAAACAATCAAGAACAGCAGTGTAATGATAGAACAGGCCAATACTGGTGCCAGACTATGGTTTCCCCACTTTGGGTTCCCCATGGTTCCATGTTTCACTTTACTTAAGCCCCAAGTTAATTGTCTTCTCGTGGAAGTCGGAGGTTCCCCTCGGATTAGATTCACCCATATTACCTCCCTTTGGTCTCCTTGATGTCCTTCCTATTCCCTTCCCCGCTGCATACCTCCTTCCCTATGTCCCCCAGGAGTCTTAGCACAGTTCCCCATGATCATGTAAGAGTTCATACATGTTGAGGTAATTGTTAGGTTAGCCATCTAATGAACTGTTTCCACTTATATTCTAGCTTTCACAAATGAGAGAAAACATTCGACCCTTGAGTCTCTGAGTTTGGGACACTTCACTTAGCAAAATTCAAATAATAATTTCTGATTCAAGGAATCAATAAATGTAGATACTAGCATATTATTTAGGAATATGATTATTTAGATTATTTAGGAATATTAGTATGTATTTAGGAATATGATCTTCCAGGTAGCAAAATTAGGATTGTGTGGGGTGAGAGGGAATGGTGACACCTTGCTTTTACATTAATAAATTTCCTATACTATTTTAATGTGCAGGTATTATTTTGCTTAAAGGAGTTTTTTTTTTTTGTTTTTAAGAATATACTACATTAAGACAGGAAGGTCTCAAGGTCCTGAGTTCGGTCCTCACCCCTGAAAAAGAAAAAAAGACAGGAAGGTAGCCTGATATTGTTCCTATTTATAGACTTCATAATCTAACTTCATCTTCGCCTATAGAATGAAGCATTGAATTAGATAACCTGAGAAAATGCTGCTGGAAAATGCTGAGTATCTGTGAAGAGAGGAATGATCGTTTTTAGAAAGAGACTTTTGAAAGTGCCTTTACATTACTTTATCTCTTTTCCTCCCTGAGGACTACCCTTAGAGACAGCCATAAAAACGTAACTGAGTTTTAATCATGAACAGGCAGGAAGATTATATAGTTAATGCAGCAGATATTTTTTGATAGACCTCTGGGAATATGAGGCTCCAGAGCTTACAATTTGTAAAATCAGAAAAATCCAAGTAAACATCATAATGATTCATATCAAGTAATTGGAGATAGGAAAAACCCAAGTGCATACTTTAAAAAAAGAGCAAGTCCACATATTCACATGGCAGTAATGAGAAAACAACATAGAATATCTTCAGCAGAGTTTTCTTTCTTGAACTTCATGATAACAGAAGGAAACATTTTCCCCCTAAAAATGGCTGGGTAGGAAGCACTAAAAAAATGTAACTGTGTATTTTGTTAAAAAATGATGCATGTTTATATGAAATACCTGAAACGGCTGATGTGCACACCTAATCATTTGTCATCTTTTCAGGTTCATTAGACATAAAATGTCCCTCGATATTAAAATCTGCACTCTATTATTCTTTTCATGCCCTCTTAGAGATTATTCTAATAGATGCTTGCCAAGTTACGGGGTCATTCAGCTGGTTGGCAAAGCAGCATTGTCCATTCATCTAATCCTGCAGGCAAGGAACCTATTCCCTTTCCTTCCATCTGCCACGTTCACTTTGAATATGGTGGGTAGTAACCGTCCCTTCCAAAATGAAAGCCACCCCCTTCAATCTGTAGGTCATCTTTATATCCCATCCTATATTATTATCCTGTTGCCATCATGGATCCCTGTATGATATGACATGGAGCAGCAGCAAGATCTATAAAAGGATTTCTTGTCAACTTAGGTATGGTCAGTGTGGGCCAGAAGGCCCTTACTGACCAGATGGCCTAGTGAATGCTTGCTTGTCTTATCTTAGTAAACCCTAAAACTCCAATAATCCTAGTCATTTTTGAGTTAAAACAGGTAGGTGGTTTCACCTATTATCTGATCCCTCTAAGAATGACAGCTTTGTTTCTGCAAGGGAGTCTCACTATAGTCTTGTTTGCTTTTCATGCTGAGAAATTATTTCTTTGCATGCTGAGAAAATTGCTTTTTCTTTAAGTACATGTTATCTTCTTTATATATATGCACATATGTTTGTGTATCTGTACATGTGATGTTGCTCTGTAAATTCAATGTAGCATTTGTCTGTCAAGTTCATTGTACTTCAAGGTCATGTGTGTCTCATGCAAAGCCTCCTTTTCAATATCTTCTTTTATTTTCTAAGTGCTGGGAAAAAAATAAATTCCTAATGTGTTCTTTGCTCAAAGATTCCTGCACTTGGATTCATTTGCCCGCATAGAGCAATATCAGTTAGCAAATGGTAGGTATTTCTTTGCCGACAAAGCTTGCTTAGATGTCATATCTACTGTCTGGTGTTGGCATATTTCTTATAAGAAGATTGCTATAGAAAATGTTGCTATTATCTTTGCAGGTGAACCCTGCAGGGGCAACTCAGGAAGTAAATACTTAACTCCGTGGTTCCTGTCAGTGAAGCCTCTCTGCTCCAGACTCCCAAGGAGGCTACTTGGTCCATCCTAACCTCCGCCATGCACCATACATCTCAATTTTCTTTCCCTTTCACAACACCTCTGTTGTTGTTTCAGGTCCTTACTAGCTGCCATTGTCATCAATAGATTCTTGCTGCTTAGTGATTGGACAGTCAGTAGAAGTCACCCTGTTCTCAGCAGGTGACCAGCATGAATAACAACATCTGAGAACAAGGAGCCTGCAAACATCTTCATCTAGAGGTGACTCCCTCAGCCTAAAGCAAATACCAGGTGAATCACTTGCAACTCTCAAACAATACCAATTAATCATCACCTTCCTCCCCAGAAACTTTGCAATGAGAATGCAAACATCACTTGGGCAAGAAGGAATGGCTGGACTGTTAATAGGAAGGCCTGGTCCAATCAGATATTCCACCTTCTCGGAACTCATTTGCAGGCTTCCTGAAGGTTTGAGGAATTATGTTGTGGAGAGGGACAAAGCCAAGTAATCTCTCTACGCAGCATTTTCCTCCCTTTTCTCCAGGCATCATAGAATGTCATCACTGGACGGCACTGGAGATCTATGGTTTAGTCTCTGCCTAGACAAATAAGAAGAGTGAGTTGAAGAGGCAGGCCAGAATTTATGCCTAACTGGTCGGTGCTCCAGAGCTCAAATTTATGTATTGTAACTCCTTGATCGCAGTCCTATCCCTGTATAACCTTACTTCTCCTTTTGTTTCTACCCATCCTAAAAGGCATGGAGCAATATGCAACCCATTTTCAAATATTTACCCATTCTTTTCTATTTTTGGCAATTCCCAGTGGAAACGATGACTTCAGGAAAAGATTCTCAAAAGCTATTGTCTTTTGTCACTTCAAAATGTAAAAATGGCATCTGCCTTCCAGGGGGTCTCAATGGACATTCTAGCCCCCCCTCCCCCGCCTCTGCCCTGCCACCATGAGAATTTGAAAGAAAAAGGTTGATCGTTCAACAGAAGACAAGAGGGTGAAATAAATCTTCCTTCACATTCTGGCTTAATCATAGTGTTTCCATCCAGTATGTCATTTACACTTACATTTCACTTACAGTTTGCCTGTAAGTGAAGGTTGGAGTGATGGGTAGCTTCCTACAAAATGTAGGTAGGAGCACAAGAGCTCCAGGTTCCATCTCCTGAACATCTCATGAACTTGGTTCACCCTAGGATGTATGTGTTGAAGACAGAATTAGACTTAGCAGACAGGGGCTGGCCTCACACCCTGAGGTTATTACACTGAGTCCAAGTGAGTTTCATATGCAGAAAGTGGGAGTATTTTCAGGGGAAAACTAGATCTAATCAATCTGGTTATTGAGATATAAAACCAGAAAATTAGAATGCTTCATTGTTAACTTATACTTGAGAACATCTATCCTGGGGATAGCAATACGTATGTTGGAACATTTTCTTCTTGGATGGTGCCCTGGGCAGTTATATTATCAAGAACTTGGCATTTGACCATAAAAAATCAGAAAAAGGAAAGGAAGATGATTTGATTTTAACATAAAATGGCATCAGGCTGAATTAGTTTGATGCCTTTATCTTCATACAGGAATATGCCAGTAAAATTCTAAGACTGAACAAGATTCCTCTCTCCTGGTCAAATCTGGTAGAGGTAATTCAACACTTGTCATTATATCACTTCTTGTCTATTCCTCCATTCCAGACCATGCCCTCTTTAATTGACATTTCTAGGGACATGCTACCATCTTTAGTCTCCCAATAGCTTGGTGTCACTGGCTTGGAACCATTCCTTCTTTGGTTCATTAGTGTGGACTTTATATTCTCTCTGACACAATTTCATCTCTTCTTGAGGCAGGACTCATTAACTCTACCTTGAAATACAGGTACCAACAATGGTGTCCACATGTGGAAATTTGTTTTCTCTAATATGGCTAATGGTTGCAGTTTAGCGAACCATTGTTTCATTAGAAATAATATCCCAAAGCAGTAATCTAAACCTTAATGTCTGCATTATCAGAGCTATTAATGATTTCCATCACTTTTGCTGTGGCCATTTAGTAGCATAAAGTTTTCTCCAGCGCTTTGGGGACTGAGTTAAGAGACAATGGGATATAGCATAGTTGAGGCCAGTCCATGGGAACTTAATTAGAAAAATGTGCATCTGTGGTCTATGTGGAGAGGGATGACACTTTTTTCGTTCCTCCCACTGACAAAACCAAGTACTCCATATTTGTTACGTTAGTGATTAGATAGATCATGTCTTACTATGTGCCATTTCTTGGTCATCTTTCCAAGCAAATTACCTTTGACTAATACACTCTCCAGAACAGTGTGAGCTTGTTTGTGGGGTGAAGGGTGTTTGTAAAAGAAAAGGAAAAGGAACCTCACATGGCATCTGACCGTCACCAACACTTTAAATTTTCTCCAAATACTTGAGAAGCATTTAACTGAAACAGCTGTTCCACAGGATTCTTGCCCAGGAATGGCACTATTGCTTCATGACAGGAAAGAGTAATAAAAGTGATATATAACTTTTGGTTATAGAGGATGCTTTTGGCTAAGTGGAGGCAAATTGAGATAAAACCATCTAGTGAATTGAAATTTAAGTTGTGAATAAGACCATAGAAGTTACAGAGCTGGAAACTGGTAAAAGTCTATATTTGCCACTCTCGGGCTCAATCACTATTTAAAAATGTGTGCACTTACTAATCCTTTCTGTGAAGTTGATCCCTGCCATGCTTATGGAACCATGGGGCAATTAGTATCATTCCCTGTGCTTCAGTTTACCCATCTACAAATAGTTGAAATGTTTGACTCTATGTTTAGTGAATTGAATATTCAAATCTCTTTTAATCCACAAATAGAGATTAAAATGCAATTCTTAGAATCCTTCACACCTGCATTGACAGGAAATCTAGTCCATCTCTGTGTTAATCAATAATGTCTTGGGCTGCAAGTAATAGAAACTGATGAACAGTACTGTAAATATATAAATGCTTAATTTTTGTGTAATGTAAATTCTGGGGGTAGACAGTGCTGGCTTCAGTTCAGCAGCTCAGTTGCATCAGGACTGCTGTCTCTGCAGGTTTCTCGTGCGCTCACCTTGGTAGTGATTTGAGCATCAGAACTATAGGCAGCAAACCTTCTCTTAAGGCTGCTATAAAAGGAGTGAGGGAGGGAGAATGCAGTGCAGTTGTGTGTTTTTAGACAGAAACTCTCTCCCAACCTCCAGGCAGATGCACACTTGGGTCTGATTGGTGAGGACATGGTGCATGGACAATCTGACATTCATGGGAAAGGGAGCATAGTGAAACCGCCATGCTGTCGTTAGTGAAGTCCAGACACACAATGCAGGATACTTTGCTTTGAGGTTAACAAATATAATAATTTTCAATTGATCCCTACTCTTATGCAACAAGAGTGAAGCATTTGCTGAATCCACTGAGCTAAGAAAGTCTCAAGTGTTTCCTACCCACAGACCTCTCCTCCTGAAGAACTTCAGCCTGCAGATGGGAGCCGGAAGGAGCATGGGAGTCCACCCCTACTTGTGACTGTGTGATTGTGGGGCACATTGTGGTAGCTTTACCATGGAGGCAAGCTAGGGAGGAGGGTTAGGGATTCTAGGTTGTCTTATCCACCATGTCTCTTTAGTTTCTCATCAGCCTCTTTCTAGAAATTCTAGTTGCTTCTTAAGTCTTTATGGATTTAAATAAGAAACCCAACTGCAGAACTATAGAACCAAATCTCTGAAGAATGAAGGTGCCACAATGACCATCAGGAATGGGTTGTTCTGGGCTAGGACTCCACAGTCTGGGGCCATGGGCAGTTTTCCAGAGGTGCGTTTGCATTTGTCACTCCACTTGGAGACCATCCAATGAGAAAATTGTGGTCTCATCGTCCCATGGAATATTAATCAGCAGTTAAAATGAGTAAACTATATCCTCTCCCAACAAGTGGATAAATCTTCATGAATAATTTTGAATCAACAAAGCAAGACTCAGAAAACATTTACTTTAATGCCCTTTTGTCCTTTCCATAGAATCCAAAACCAAATAAGCTTAAATAACATATTGTATATTCATACACACATATGTATACAAATACATACATTAATAAAATACTTTTAAATAATAATAAAATAATTGCAAAGAGTAATAATGGAAGACAATGATAAATTCAAAGTTTGAGACATGTTAATTCGAAAGGGAAAGCAGGAGGAGGACGGACTAAAGAGAAACTACTGTAAGTTATTTGTTGTATTAGCTTTTTAGGACTACATAACAGAGGGCAACAAACTGTGTAGCTTAAACAGCAGAAATGCACTGTGGAAGCTCCAAGTCCAAAAGCATGGTTGGCTTCTATGAAAGCATGAGCAAGGGTCTGTCCCTGGCTCTTCTTGCTGGCTTGTTGGTAGCTATCTTCTCCCTGTGTCTCTTTACATCATCTTCCCTCTATACTTGCCTGCATTCATGTTCAATTTCCCCCTTTTTTATAAGGACCCCAGTCATTAGGTCGCCCTTGTGACTAATTAAATGATGTTATTCTACATAAGGTCATGGTCTGAGGCTTTGGAGGTTCAGATTTAAGCATGTGCATTTCAGAAGGATATATTTCAATCTACAAACCGATATTTGGTGAAGGGTTATGGCTATTCATTATATTATTAAAATAAAAGGGGATTGTACTTACACCAATGCTTACCAAGAATTAATGTAACTCATTTTGAGGCCACAAGTTCCATAAATAAAGGAAAGGAGAAAAAGGAAGAAAGAAAACCAACTCAAACATTCATTCATTGTGGTAGGCCCTAGGCCACAAGTGTGGCTGGATCCTGAGCTGGAAGGCAGATCAGCTGGTCTCCTGCCAACTCCTCTCTGCCTTCTGACTTAATTCTCAGGTACCATGCAGTTGGCCCCCAGAATTGTTTACCTGGACAACCCGTGAATTGTGTTCACAGGTGACTAATTTGTTCTCCAGGGTTGGACTCACTCGAAGGTCTGCTCAGGGTTCTCAGCATTCTGCTAATTAACTCCCATTCATTTTCCCCAGGTAACCTGTGCAGCATACCATAGGTAACGTCTGGGGCAGCCAGCTCACAGACACAGGGACTTAGTCTCCACATTGCTTTTTGCCAACCTGCTCTTCCCAACCTGAAACGGGCTGGAGGGGTCTGGTTGGATGATTGAGGAAATAATAAATACTTCTGTTTACTTACTTAGAAAAAAGGGAGTGCTCATTACTGTTCCATGACCCTCTTTACAATTTGGTCAAATTAAGTGAAAGGTTATATGACAAGACAGGGGCTGGAGCATTTTGGCCTAGCAGATAAATAAGGTCAGAGATGACAATGTCTTCACAAAAGATAGAGTACAGACCCATGGGTGATAGGCTGTCAGGGCAATGACCTTCCACAACAGAGAGCTTATTAATTCATTTTGGTAAAGTAATTGAATACTATGTAACCATTTCAAACAATGTTGCAGAATTGTACAGCTGTGACTTGGAGAAAAGTGTGTGGTATTTTGATTAGAACAGAGTTGCCTTACTAAGTAGGGTCTTTTTTGTTGAAAAAGTGGATGAACAGGATCAGAAGAATATAATGTGTTTTCATATAAAATACTAATATACTCATATAAAGAATGAGACAGAGAAAACCATATCTAGCATACTATTTCTCATGTTTACACTTTGTTTTTAGAAGCTGTTAGTTAGGGCAGTGGTGGTATCAGGGTCAAGGTTGAAGCACTAATGATATGCCAAATAAAAGTTTATGAGCAATCATTTTCTACAAAGCCTGGTTACCTGGCTGCTCTTTTTTTGGGAGGGTCTTGGGGGTGTTGGCTGAGCAGTGAAATAGTTCATGGAAGTAAACTTTGAGACGATGCTGACTTGTATATGTAGTTGTCTTTACATGACAAAGGAGGGAATAAGTCAAAGTGTGTTTTAATTATCTCTAATGTCCCTTTGGTGAGGGACTGTATATAGGAAAAGTCCCTGGCCATGTAGACCATTCGTAATCATTAACGAATGGAGTGATCTTGGCTAAGATTCATCTTCTCTCTGGGCCTCAGTGTCCTCATTCACAGAATGAGAGCATGCAAATTTAAAGATTCTTGTATACATTATTTGAAGTACATACTGATTTTTTTGTGGAAAAGATCAATGGGATGATTGATGAGCATAAAATATACAGAATATGATTTTTAAAGCTTATATTACTTTCTATTTCAAATTTTATAGTTTTTTGGGGCGTGGTGAATTATCTCTGTTAATTTTTTTTCAATGATAATATACTATTATCTGAAGTTTCTAGTTCAAGTGCTTCTCCATTTTAGAAGGACACTATAAAGTTGCTTGTATATTTCCTGAGCAAGGAGAAGAAATCTCTTTTATTTCTATCATCATTCTTAAGTGAGAAAAATGTCAGCACTTTTAAGATTGTCATAGCTTCCTGATATGTCACAGAAGAAGAAGGAAGATTACAAAGAAAGCAACTTAGTATTTATCTTGCTCTCTCTTTCAAAATAATTCTCACAGTAAAAGTGAGTTTTAGAAAATATAAGTAAACTTCACTTTTAAAATGCACATTCTCCATTTAATAATTTTTGCATTTTCCAAGAACAGCCTTTCCCCAAATCTCATAAGAAGTTTACTCTCTTTTTTATATTGATATTCCTA
Source organism: Aplodontia rufa (assembly GCA_004027875.1). Lineage (NCBI taxonomy): Eukaryota > Metazoa > Chordata > Mammalia > Rodentia > Aplodontiidae > Aplodontia > Aplodontia rufa. The sequence continues at coordinate 38,401 of PVKS010005763.1, forward strand.
ATCTGACCAATGACTTTATTACCTGAGTTGACCACTTACCACTTCCTGATCTGAATACTTTTGCTCCTGATGATTCCCAAAAGTCAAATACATGAAAAGAAAGATTTGAGATGATTAAAGATGTCTTTCAAATTCAATGCCAACTTTTAAGACAATTTTAAAAGTCTCACAAAGATTTTTTTAAAAAATGGAATCATTGGACAGGGATTTTACATGTTTTCTTCACCAGTAGACAGGGAAACCCAATAAGCACAAAGGAATGAATGAGTGAAAGCAACTTGGATAGAGACATGTCTATTTGGATTTAGAATCTATATATTTATTAGTTAAATATACAATAATGCATTGTTTGTATTAAATATTGTATATTTTTACATATTTTATATATTTATACATTACTATGTATATCATATGTTGTATATATCATCTATATAACATATCTGTATATGTAGTGAGGCTTTCTTAGTGTGTTCCTGTTTCAGTGTGCCATCTCACATCACTGTGTTACACACCTCAGTGAGCCTTCTTCAGAAGCTCCTGGCCTCATTGGTTTCAGGTTCCAGATGCCTGTGAGATGACCAGTCCTGTGGGTTCCAACCAACTCCACACAGGTGCTTGCAGAGAGCCTCTTGGTTCCAGCCCAGTCTTAGTGGACATGAAGGTGTGGAGTCCTGCAGTAGGGTGAATGGTACCTAGGCACATACAACTGGAATTGTGGAGGAGCCACACCAATGTCTTACTCGGGTAGGGCTGCTTTAACAAAATGTCATAGACCAGGTGACTTACAAACAACAAAAACTCATTTCTCACAGTTCTGGAGGCTGGGATGGTCAAAAATAAGGTGCCAGCAGATCTGGTGTCTAGTGGAAGCGGACTTTCTTGATCAACAATGGAGCCTTTCTGCTATGTTCTCCCATGAGGGGAGGTGGAGGCTGTTGCCTGAGGTCTATTTTATAAGGGCATTAATCCCATTCGTGAAGCCCTGCCTTTATGAAGTAATCAGCTCCCCAAAGCCCCACCTCCTAGTAACATAGGGTTTCAACATATGAATTTTGGATTGTGCAAACATTCAGACCATAGAGACACCATGAGGTGAGTTTTGATCAGTGAGAGATAGAAAGTACTAGATATCACCCTACCTCCGCCCCCAGGTAAGACGGCTAGTACTGAGATGGAGTTTATTTAGCCAGTGAGACTGGGTGATCAGTGATGCTTCAAGGTGACCAGCTCACAGTGCCTCTCCCTCTTTCCCTGCTCCACTCCCTTGTCCTAGGCTTTGGCTCCCAGGGAGTGGACTTTGGGAAATCAAGCCTAAGGCAATTCCTAATGTTTCCCTTAGGAGGCAGCTTCTATCTGCAGTTTTTCTTTTCCACTCCCATATGTCCACAGTCCAACCATCCACTCTAAACTTGCTTTAAAGAAATCAAGTATTCTAAAAACAATAAAATAACCCACCCAGGGCAGGGTAATATTCTGAGATGTAAGTTTGTATTTTTCTTCTTGCTGCACCTTCAACCCAAACCTGCACACAGGGAACTTTCTACCAAAAGTGGAAGCGACTCAAATGGCCTTGCCTTTTATGTCATTTATTTTCAAAGTTTTGAAGAGGTACTAAACTTTCTTAGAGCAGCTGAAAAAGAGATGTGGTCTTGAGAATGATTGGAAGGAGAGACGGCAAACTTTACTGAGATATGGAGAGATGTCAAAGGTCAGACCAAGAAGCAATTGTGGGATAGGCATGTGAGAATGTGTGATTCATGCCCTCTTCCTGCCTAACCTCAGGACACGAAGAGATATCTCTGAGGAGGTACCCACATGGTGTGCTTGGAAGGCTGGTCCCCGGGCACAGGGTGCCAGTTCCTGCCAAAGACTCAGGCCTTACACATGCGTGGCAGTTGAGATGAAAAGCTTTAGGGGAATGTATGCAGGGACAATGGACAACCTGGTGGTACTTAACATGTTGCACTATCAGATGCTGATGCCCTGGCCTTATGAAGAACCTTAATAACACAGGCCAGTCCTAGGGTGAATTACAAGAATGACCACAGTTCTGCCATGTGTGTGAATTTAAGAAAATAAAGAAATGAGCATGCATGCATCCTATCTTTGCGGATAGGGCAAGATTACATTGCATGAATGTACATTTCTGTAATAAACCTTCATACCTGTAACAAGCCCCTTTTATCTTCTATAGTTGTTTAAGTTTTTCCATGGGTGTAGGCACCCCAGATCTATACAAAGGCACCCCCACGGCTTTGCTCAGATTTCTACTTCTGGTTTTACCTGTAGAGTTGGGGGTATTTAGGAAAGTGCTATCCAGCTCATCACCACAGCCTCTAAAAAAGCCACTTGAGCTGTTGAACTGTTTGCATTCTGATTGTAAGGATTAAAGGTCAGCTCCAGAATGTAAAGGTATAAAAAGGATTAGCCAAAGCTGGTGACAGGCCGGAGAGGCAATGAGCATCGTGGGAGTTAATGTCATGTTACTGCACAGGCTGCTGCAGGTGAGTCTTTCGGGGGTGATCCTGTTGAAGGTCATTCTTGGTGGAAGAACTGGCATTTGGATGATTTTGTTTGCAATGAATTATTTCTCAGAGAATGGCTTTATGCCACCACTTGCTATTATTTTGATGAACAAAAGCCTGGGATGATGAAGGGCCCAATGTGCGGGCTAACGTGTGCATGTGTGCGTGCGTTCTGGCTCGGAATAAACAAGAGCCAGTTATTTCTCAAGGGACACAGGGTATCCTAAGTGTGCTGCTGAAATAGGCTTATATTTCTAAAGATAGTGGGTCCCATGAAGAAACAATGGGACCGGATTGTCGACTTTTTGACTCTAGTTGTTTATCAAAGAACCTAAGAAATCACATTGCTGTAGCTCATGTAAAAATTCTACTTTATGAAGGCAAGTGTAAAAGCTACTTGGATACCCACTCCCTCTCTTTCACAGGGGTGACTCTTTTTTTTTGACAAAAATCTTGTTACTTTGAGAACCTACGCTAGTATGGAAAGTCACTGTTGACCGTTAACACTGAAAAGGAGGTGTTTGAGGGTGGTAATTAACTTTCAACAAGCATCTATATTGTGACAGGCACCACGTCGGGAATTTTGCCTGTATTAATTTACTTAATCTTCATCACAACTTGTGGAGTGGCATCTTCAGTCCTCTTTGGGTAGGTGAAGTAATTAAGTGTACAAAGCTATACAACTAATAAGTTAGTATTGTATCAGTGAACTATTTCTGCAAAACTAGCAGCTATAAAATCACAGTGGCATACAGCAATAAACATTTATTTCTCTCTTGCTTGCCTTCGAGGGGGCTGTAGGGGCTTGCTCCATGCGTCTCATTCTAATCCAGCCTAGAGATGCATGTTACCCAAACAATCTTCGATAGCAGCGGCAGAAGGACGAGAAGGCAAATCCAGCAGCACTGCACATTTCAGCCTCTGCTCACATCACAACCACTGAGTCCCATTGGACAAAGTAAGGCACAGGGTGACAGCTGAGGCAGCAGGGAACAAACACATGCCTCCCTTCACCAGGCTGTGACAAAGATGTGGATTTGTAATACTGACACAGGGAAGTGAAGACTTGAAAGCAATCATTTAATTACTATGGAGAATACCAGAGATTGTTTTCCAACATGGCTGTGTCTCATTTGCAAGACCCGGTTCTTCCAGCCCTGCTGAGTATGGTGAAGGAGGCGTTTCTGTTCAGTGCCAATTCTTGTGGTGCAGATTGGGAATGATCTAAGAGGTGGTGTGAAGCACCGCAAGGTCGTGAGTGCCATGCCTGTGGGCTCAGTCTTTCAAACTCTTCTCTCCTCCCCATACTCACTCTCCCCATCTCATTAGGTCCTGTAACTTTAAATGAGACCTGTGTGTGGATGGCTCTGACCGCTTACGTGTCCAGCCTGGAGTGTGCCCCTGCACTTTACATACGCTCAACGTCACAACTCACATGCCCAGCAGGAATCTCCAACTTGACACCACCAAAACTGAGCTCTTCACAGCTTCCTTCACGGAGATGCTTTTCTTCACCTCAGTATGTGGCCACTCCATCGTTAGTTGTTCAGACTGAAATCCTTGACTATTCTTTGGTCATCTTACCATGGCCTACAAGCAACATCCTGCCTGTGCTGACTTAAAAATATTTCCAAAATCTAACAGCTTCTTAACAGTTCCGTCACTATTGCTGTGGCCCAACTATCCATCATTTGGTGCCTGGAAATCATTAGTAGCCTCTTAACTAGACTTTCTGCATCTGTCCTTTCCCCATATACCTATTTCTAATTACAACCACAGTGGTCTTATAAAATGTAATCAGATCTTGTTATTCTTCTACTCAAATTTTCCATGGCCTCACAGCTCACTGAGAGTATAAGACAAAGTCATTATAATGGCCTATAATGGCCTTCCCCATCTCTCCTAGACCTCATCTCCCAGTAGGCTCTCTTCCTCCTTTGCAGGCGCATTAGTCTCCTGGCTCTTGTCTAACTTCTAGACTTGCTCCCACCCTAGGGCCTTTGCAAATGTTCTCTCTGCCTCCAAAGCTCTTCCTCCAGATGTCTAAATGGCTTTGCTCCAATGTCACCTCCTTAGGAGGTCATCTCTGACTATTTTATTTACTGTTACAATACCTGTCCTTCCTATTTCCTGTATCTGTTTTTTCATGGCAATTATTATCACCAACATTCCACTTTTTCATTTTTTAATCATTTCCTCCTCCTCTAAAATGAATGCTCAACGAAGGGAGGACCTTCTGTCTATTCACTGCTAACTCTCTTTTACTTAGAATAGGGCTGAGCACATAGTAGGTGCTCTATCCTCACTCATCCAGTGAATACTTGAATGGATCCTTGAATGGAATGGTGCAAGGCTGGTGCTCTCTCCCCCAGTAGTTGAGCACTAGAGGTTGTCATTAGATGATTTCAGGGTAGGAGGACCCTTCTTGAGGTGAGCAAAATGAGGCACATGCGATATGTGCTATCGCCTAAAGGGAAACACAGCAGACATCATAGAGCATTGTTCAGATTCCCCTTCACTGCCAAGGCACTTGTCTGTACAGCTGCTGGCAGGGTTGGGTGCTGAGGATTCATAATGAATTGCCCTCGTCCAAGAGGAGCTGACGGTGACACTTCTTTCCTGTGGGTACAACCAATTCTCAGCTAGTGGATCTAGGGATAGAAAGGCCTGGCCCTTGTATCTCAGTTAGGGAAAGCTCTGAAGGGTCACCTCAGCTTCAGACCTCCTCATGGGATCCACATTAGGGTTAAACTTCTCTTTCTGCACTGACCTCCTTCAATTATTCCCCGGTCAACTTCCTGCATACAGAGCTCCATCTCGGAGAGTTCCAGGGAACCCACTCCAAGATATGCAATGATTTCCTTAAGGTTTTAGTTACTCATTCGAGTAGTGTTCAATAGATATGTACTCTTTGCCTGACATTAAGATAGGCTCTGGTGAATGCAATGGAAAATATGGTTGACCTGGCTCGTGTTTATCATTTGATAGGGGAATAACCTGGAGAATTGTTATTATAGAGCAATGTGATAAGGACGGGAATGGGGTGGACTTTGGATGATGAAGTCACCCATTACTACAAGCGGCTAAGGAGGACTGAAGCAGAGACCATGCAGGCAGTGAGGGGTAGAGGTATGTGGCCAGAGATAGGTCTGTGCCCTCTCAAAAATGAACTAAAGAGTTACAATCAGAGGATAAGGGGAAATCTTCAAAGTGATGAGACATGATCAGATAATTATTTAGAAATTACCTTAGCCACTGTAGAGCCTAGATCAGTGAGATTTACTGAGAATATAAAATTCTCGAGGGTTCTTGGTTATTCTCACAGAGCTGTCAGTCAGATTGTTCTTTCTTTCTGCAAACACTCCAGGCTTTTTCCTTCTAGTGCATTCTTTCTCTTCTAGTCTAGAGGTATGTCCCAGCATTCCTGCTCCCAAAGTGTTCCCCTCCCATTGCCACCAGAGAGATACACTTTGAAGCAGGAAGACATGGAGGCAAAGTCTGGCAGTAAGCGATGACCAGCGAGGCTGAGTGCTGGTCCATGCTGTGCTTGCTGCTTTCCCAGGAGGTCTGTGCAGAGACAGAACAGTAAACAGTGCGTATTATTTGCAGATTTTCACCTTCTGCCTTCTCTCATGGGTGGGAAATTTTGGAGTAATTGGTGGTGGAAGGGAGAAAAATATTTTGGAATGGAGAAAATAACTATAATAAGTACAACTTTGGGGCTGGAGCAGTGGCTCAGTGGTTAAGGCTCTTGCTTCGCATGCGAGAGTACGCGAGTTCGAACCCCAGCATCACGTATACATCGAAGTCTAGGAGCAACTAAGGCCACTTGAAAAACTAAATAAAAATTGTTTCTCTCTTTCTCTCTCTCACTGTCCCTCTCTGTAAAAAAAGAGTTAAAAATAAGTACAACTTTGGGGAGAAAGGTGAGGATCATTAGGATTTTTTGCTTATGTATGTAAAAAAAAATATAACATGTTTCTTATGTTTCTTTGGTGCTTCTAAGAAACTTCAGTAAATATTTAAGTTACTTTTCAATGCTCATTTGAATGTTTCTATATTTATTTTATAGACATATATAATATATATATATATATATATATATATATATATATATCTCGATAGGGACAGTGAGAGAGAGAAAGAGACTCAATTTTATTTAGATTTTCATGTGGCTTTTGTTGCTCGGACACTTCGCTGTGTACATGGTGCTGGAGTTCGAACCCGTGTACTTGCACATGCAGGGCAAGTGTTGTAACCACCGAACCACCTCTCCAGCCCCAGTTTATATTTTTTTTGTAGGAACTTTGCTGAGATGGGTATTAAGAAGGCTTAGCTTTAGTTATGAACGGCCCCAAAGTTGGTCCCTCAAATGCTCTGGAAGATATTCTGTTCCCATCACCAAAACTTCCAGCGAACCAGGACTAGATTCTTCTAGAACAATTTCTATTTCTGGTAGGGTTTTTTTTTTTTTTTCCCTCTTATCCTTTTGTAGATTTGGTCTCACAATAAGTTTTTTGGGGAAAAATAGCCCTAGGATGCCAGAAACTGTGGAGCTTCTGTTCAAGATGCCAAATCCTTGAGTCAATTTAGCGGTGTCTATCTTTAATTTTTTTTTTTCAGGGCTGAGGACCGATAGCAGCTTCTATCTTAATTCTTCAACTGAAGTTTAGACCTTGTCTCTAGATTCCATGCCCCAGTGTGCACTTCAGAAACTCCCCTTCCCTTGCCTAGGTCTCCCCTGGATATCTGTCAGGGAATTCCCTACTTTTGTGAGGCCTTCACTCAAGTCTAGAGTTTTGTCTAGGTTAATGCCTTGATCATCCAATGCCAACCGACCAACACCGCAGTGCATGTCCCTAATGCTGGAGATCACCTGCTATATTGTCTGCCCCCGAAGCCCGGCATACAGGGGCTTTAGAAGAGAGGAGACTTGTGCTCAAATCCAGGAACTCCCATTCACAACATCTGCAACTTTAGGAAAGTTTCTTAACCTTTCAGAGCCACAATTCCTTTATTAGGAAAGAAAATGGTACTACCAATATCATTTATAAGAGTTGTGATCATAAAATAAAGCAACTAGTAAAGTGCTTAATTAAGGGCTCAATAATAATTAGGTGGCTGCTGCCACCGCCTCTGTTGTTCTGCCTGCCTCTTTGGCATGGTAGTATTCCCAATATTACTGATAATCACCTGGACCAGCTGTTCGTGGCCTTGGCTCTTCCCAGGCCATGCTGTCCCTTTGTGGTTCATCAAGTTATGACAAAAACAAGCTGAGATATGACAATTAGAAATGTAAGTTCATATAAATTCTGGGTGTGTGTGTTTTGGCGCTGGCCATTGTACCACAGAGAGGAAAAGGGCAGACAACTCCATCCCCACCTGATACCTTTTATTCCCTTTGGTCTATATTTGTGCTACAAAGTGATACCTCTATTCTGCTTTCACAAGCTGTCAAATGTTATTGCACGTCAATCAAGCCAGGCACAAAGGGGGTTACCGGGGTGCACAAGATGAGTACTAACACTTACTCAGCACCAATCATGCATCCTGTATATAATTGGATCCTCAGAAAACCCAGCGAGACAGATATTATCCCCACTTTATTGATGAGTAATTATGAGTTTCATTAGAAACAGAATGTGAGACCTCAAAACATGTAAGTTAGCTAGACATCTAACCAAAGACACACAGTACACCAAGTTTCACCCTGCTAGTTATTTCAATCAGCTTCTATTTTGTCAAAATATATTTTCAGATGAAAGAATCTGAGCAAGATCTCAGATCCGTTCAAGTTAAGGATGCAGCAACCATGCTGAGCGAGGTTACTTGACCAATTCATTGACACAGCAACAGCAGAAAAATTAAAGCTCAGCTTTCCTTTCTTTGGGATTAGGATAAAAAAGAGTAATAATAAAAAATCTTATAGTATAAAAACACAAAATTAAGTTCCTTATCAGAATTACATGTTCATACTTTCTTAATTCTGTGCCTGGCTCTGCCTTTCTTAGCTTCTCTCTGTTTTTATTCACAATCAAGTGTTATATGTCTATCATGCTGTGTGATGGGCTGGGCAAAGTGAGGGCATCCGCTTGGCCTGTTAAGAGTCAGGTTACTACTTTTGGCCCTTGAAAACTGTCTTGGGAGGCCCGGGGGTGCTGTTATTACTAATGTTTTGCTAGCAAGTTTCTCTCATCCTGGAGTTTCTGTTTTCAGAGCTCACAAAGAGGATCATTTGTTGGTTCTTCAGTTCTTCAGAGGTGTGTGTGGGCGGGCAGGGGTGATGCAAGTACGCAGAGTGCAGAGGGAGCAAGTCTGGATGCCCACCAGGCCTGGGGCACACCACCTCACTCAGCTAACCACAGTCCTGTCCCCCTGGCCGTAAACCCTCAGCACAGAAGGTCAAAGGGACTGCTCAGCAATTGCAGGGTTCACAAAGTTCACCCTCAGCCTCCTGCCCTCTCCTTACCAAAATAGGGCAGGGCTCATTTTCCTATGCATTTACAAGTTTTAGGACTCTCATTCTAGCTGGAAGATAGGGAAATTTGCTCAAGGAGTACCAGGTGTGAGAGGTGTTCTGAGAGCTGGCCCTTAGCTGGGGATATGGCCTCCGTGCTTGAGGAGTCTCAGAAGGCCATTCCGGGAGTTGCTGGCCCTGGAGGAGAGGCTGATTGTTGCATATTTAGAGAGTTCTCTTCCTCACGGTTCCTTTCTTTTCTGGACTGACTTATGTACACTCCCCTCCAAATTCATGTGCTGAAGCCCTTAACCGCCAGTGACTTGGAAAGTAGCCATATTCAGAGACAAAGTCTTTAAAGAGATGATTAAATTAAAATGAAGTCTTCAGGGTAGGCCCTGATGCTATATGCCTGGTGTCCACACAAGAGGCTATTTGGACACAGATAGACACACCAGACTCACACTTGCACAGAGAAAGATTCTGTGAGGACACAGCAAGGAGAAAGCCCTCTGCCAGCCAAGGAGAGAGGCTCCAGAAGAAATAAAATTTGCTGACATCTTGATCTCAGACTTCTAGTCTCCAGAACTAAGTGAGTACATGAGAGAGAAGGACATGGAATACCAGGGAATGATACATAAAGATCCTGATACTAATTACAGAATAACAAAGTGAGAAGAAAGAAAAATCCAAAACTTGGGTTGACTGAGTGTAAGAAACACTAATTATAGTCATTTATGTGAACTGCTTACCATTGATAGCAAATTATCATGCAGCACAATAACAATTATGTGTATCATTAAATATGTATCACACTAGTCTTGCTTGATTACAATAATAAACTCCAGAAACATACACTATCAGGCCTGGAAGGGGACCTTGGAGATCAACATCTAGGTCTGCTCCCTCACGTTGCAGATGCAGACACTGGGGCCGGTCAGAGACAGCTGTTACGGCAACACTGGGACTGGAACATATGTTCACAGATTTCCAACTATACACCTCATGGGAATCTTGCATGAGGTTAAAGCCAGAAATCCAAGCAGACTGTGTCCTTCCTGACTGTTGTGTTTGTGTAACGCCCAGCCAGGCTATATAGTATTACTCCGTTCCTGCTCTTTCATATTGTCTGTTCGCAGTTGAAACTATCTGGTCTGTTTTGCTTGTTTTCACTGTTGCTGTCCTCGCATACAGTAGATGCTCATCAGCGTTTCTCAGATGGAACCAGTGAATGACTAGTTCACTGGGAGAAAGGCTCAGAAGAATCACATTAGAGATGTGAGAATTAGGACCTGACCAGGGCTGCGTCTGATACTGAGTTCTCCCCAATGTCATGCTTTCCATGCTCGGTTGGGAATATGCAGTTACCCAGGTCATTCTCCTGGAAGTTCAGAGTTGGTAATTCCACTTAGAGTTCCAGGAATTTGTATTAATTTAGTAAGCACTTCAGGAACTTATGTTCAGTATATGTAGAAAACACTGATTAATATAGTAGTCTCATCTTGAGAACATGTGTACCAACTTATGCCCTAAAAGAAATAAAGAAAACTCTCATTTGAGCACTTCGAGGGAGAAAACACCATGCTTAGGGACTATTGACTGTTTAAAGAATCTATTGGGGGTGATGTGGGAGGTAGTCTCTGAGAAAAAAGTGTGATGCATGCTCTTAGCAAATCTTGCTGCGCCAGACCAGACACATGGCCAGATATCAGGTGGCAATGGCTGGGGACACATAAAATTCAGGCACACAGAGAGCTCACAGTTTAGTGGAAACATGGGGAAACCTTTCCAGTAGTTTATTAAGTTGTAATGTAAAGAGTAAAATTCTCCCTTTTAAGTGTACAGTTCCATGAATTTTGAAAAACTTGGTGTCATCCTTCTAAAAGTCCCAGGGTGGCCAACAGCCTCAATTTGCCTGGGAATGGGGGGTTTCTAGGGATGGAGATTTCTGGGCTACATCTGGGACAATGACCAGCAAACCTGTATGATCAGTCATCCTATTAAGTCCACATCCCATACCCGAACCCTGAAAATGGATTGGTTTTTGATCCTTATAGTTTTATTTTCCAATATTGCAATTATATATTGCATGTGGTCTTTAGAGTCTCACTCCACTCAAAATAATGAATAAGAGATTTGTTCACAGTATCATATGTATAAGTTTCCCACCCTTTTCATTGTTGAGTAGTGTTCTGCTATATGGATGTGCCTGCCACAGATGTTTATCTGTTCCCCAATTTTAATCTATTGTAAAAATTCCTGTTGATGTTTGAGTGACCCCACCACAGGTATAGGCATATGCTGTACCAGTTACCTGCCTCTATCTCCTAGAACTATGCTGCTCCTGAAAATAATGAGGTTTATTAATTTAAATGTCCTCTAGCTTCTCTCAAGTTGGCATCTTAATGTGTAAGAGTGAGGGAAGATGAGGGTGACGCAGGTGTTGGCAGGGGCTTACTCTGAAGGATTCCAAAGTACTGTATACAATTTGTGCAGGATTCAATTTAGCCTAGAAGTAGAGCTCTGAAATCATGCATGGGCATCAGAGAGCAGAATCAGTTGGCACTCTGCAGTGAAAGAGAAGAAAACTTACGCCCCAGGCACTGGGGAGATGCCTCTTCTCATTAAAAAGTGCCTAGGTTAAGTAGATCAGATCTAGGTCTATAGAACATTGAAAGCCAGCACCGCTCACTATTAACTACAGAAAATTCATTTCATCTCCTTGCGAAGGGAGGCACTGGAGTCACTTCTAGTTAATGAAAAACTTAAGGTGGGCGAAGTAAAAATGATCTCGCCTTGACTCAGGAGATCTTTAAACAGTCACAGCAAATCCAAACTCTTTCCCCCTTTCTTTGCCTTTTCCAAGAATAGACTGCCAAATCCAAGCAGGTTTGAAAAGAATACACATCTGCAGCTCTCCCTGTAGTCTCCCAGGCTCCTGACATTTTCTCCAGGTCAGAGACACTGCATGCAAATACCTGTCTATCTATTCATGTTCTGCCACTCAGGCAGTGAGGCAAAAACTCTGGACTCAATTCCTGCCTTGGGATAATTGCTTAGCAAAGAGGATGCACATAATCCATTTTCATTATTAATACTCCAGTTAGGAGTAAGGCTCTGTGTTTGGTTTCTCATAATGAGAGCTGCCTGACAATGGAGGTGATGCAATCTACCATTCAGCTCACAGCACTGCAAGGAAGCAAAGCAACCCCTCCTGTGGCAGATTTAGATTCCAGGCATTTCTGCTCTCCATAAAGCAGTAGGCTACATGGGCCCACGATTGAAGCACAGGACGTGCTGATTTTCTTGCCTGGGTGGTTTTGTAAAAATGTCTTGCTTGCTTATTTGCTTATTGTATATTATGCATTCTTAATCTGGGTCCAATAGCTCCTTCGAAGGCATCTGCCCCATACCACTGCACACGCTGGGAGCAAAACCACCAGCACGAAGGAGACCAGAGTTTGGAAGTGATTGTAAAGCAGGGATAATTCAGATGTAACCAGCAGAACCCTTTTGGCTGGCTCAACCATGTCACAGAAACCTGCTTGGTTTTTAAAGGATGTATATATATATATATATATATATATATATTTGAACTGGAGGTATTTCCTGAAGAGTTAAAAGACTTGGTGGAATCTTTTCCTTCTCCTGCAACTTTTATTCCATTTCAGTGGAAGGTGCTTTGCTATTAAAAGAAAACATAATCCATTATCACCATGAGTCTTGAACTGCCAGGGGGAAGCCCTCAGCTGCCTGGAAGAAAGGACTGATAACTTGCATTTAAAGAAAAAAAAAATCATCAATTTCCAGTTGGTGTCTTCCCATCAGTCAGAAATACACCATGAGTTTGTCCACAGGCAGAGGGACTGGGTTCCCGGGAGGATTTGCAACGGGATTTAAAGGCTTCCTATTTACCTCTCCGTGATTAGTTTGAGCCTAGTTTGTATCTTCGGTGACTGAGTTGGTTATTTTTATCAAGCTCTTTTGGTGACAGGTGTCCGTGTTACAAGAAACAAATTGGCACTAATTGGGCACTCCTGTTGGCATCTTGGCAGGAGCGAGCAACAATGGCTTGATCTGTAGAAGCTGCACATTAACGGGAAGGGGACACCTGTGCTGGACGTGCCCAAGCTGCTTGGCTGCTGTTGTCTGTTTGTTTCAAAAATTTGAGACTTGCTAATTTGCAGTGTGATGATTTTTACTAGTACTCTGGGGGCAACATATACACATGCATGTCCAAGAAAGAATTCTTCAAAAAAAAGAAAGAAATAGAAAGGCCTGTCACTTTTTATCCAGATCATTGACGAGAGACATTGACCAGTGACCCCACAGGGATCGAGACATAAGCTCTTAGTGGGCAGGGTCACTGTATTTATTTTTCACCAGTATACCTGGCATCTTGTCCAGCACATTTAACTGCTGAATAAATAATTGTTAAATGAATACACATTTGTTGAATGAATGGATGAACAATCTTTCTCTTTTCCTCTCAGAACCATAAGTGAGCGACAGTCCTTTCAAGTTGAATGCCAGACCTGAGGAGTTGGACCAGACCTTAGCAATCTTGTGAAGAAACTGCCATGATTGTTCAGATGAAAAACACTCAGGACCTGGCAGGATGAGTGACTGAGCTGAGAGCAGAATCTCAGCCTTCTGAGCCTTGATGCGTTACTATCTCAGTGTTCCTTCTGAGAAAGAGATTTCAAAACACAGAACATTGCTGCTAATGAACAGCACAACAGACCATGAATAGAGAAACCGGATTTCTATACTGGGATTCTCTCCTGATTAGGTGGCCTCTAGAAAATCACTTAACTTTATTGGGTTTCTGCCATTTACAGTCTATTTGGGGAGAGAGACAAGTAACCAGGCAATTATGATAAAGAATGCTACATTGGAATAATAAGGGAACAACCTGGAAGAAAAGGACCAAAAAAAAAAAAAAACCCACTAGCACCATATGGGGGTAAATTATTTTTCAGTTCTAAATAACTAGTGTGTTGAATTAGAAGGTGGAAGGCTGGTGAGGGGCAGCCCTTGATTTAAAAGTCTTAAGGGCCCCCATGGCTATTTCCAAAGTGGCTCGCCCAGCATACTCTAATGATCCACCAGGGGGGAGTAGAGGTCAATTGGTTCTGTACCAGAGGAGGTAGAGTGATTTGTGTTTTGTAATTAAGGGTAGGGAGGTGAGAGGAGGCAAGACTCCAGCCAAAGCAAACTTGAGGTATCCTATTCTCAGTGTCTTCTATATTAGTGGCATCTACATGGAAAGATCCACACTTTATGAGTTTCCACTATGAACCGAAGCAAGTCCCTGCAATCCTGACAATGGTCTTTTTTTCAGAACTAGAAGTCTAGAGAGGAAGGATAGTAACTTAACAGCTTTTGGGGTATAGATAAATTAAATATTCAGTTACTCACACCAGGAAACACAGAGCTTAGACGAAGCTCTTAAGCCATCCATAAACTGCCAACCAGATTTTTGCAAGTAGCCCAACTAATCAAGTTAGTTCCAATAATCCTTTTCCTATTTCAGATGCTGATGAATTTTCATAAAATGGCCAGAATGAAAAAAGAAAATATACCCCTATCAGACAACTATATGATAATTACCTCATAGCACACTCCTCGAGAAGCTTCAAAGTAAAGTACAGTTTGGTCTGCCTGGAACAATGAAAGAGAAAATCATGTTTGAAGATGGGAGATTTTGCCGCTGGCAAATATAACCATGGTCATGGTTTGGCAAAATTATCTTCCAATTATAGGGTGTTAGGAAAGGTCAGAAAAGATTTTGCTAGACTTGGCCAAATCCATACACCATAAGAAGTTGATAGGAACCTAGCAACTCACTTCAACCTTGATAATGTTCTATTAGAAAGACCTTCTTATCACTGTGTATACACCAACTGTTATTGCAAGTTGTGGCTATTGAGTAGCTGTGACACTATAGAGTGGCTCAGAAATGGAAGGCCACTTCATTATGCTAAGTTGAAAGGAGATGATTACTTGCGTGTAAACTGCAGTCTAATAATAATGATAATAATATTAAAAGCCAATATTTATATAGTGATTTTATGTGTAAGGCATTGTATCTGTATTAACTCATTTAATGCTCATAATCCTGTGGATTGGATTCTTTTATTATCTCAGTTTCACAGATGAAGAAACTGAGGCACAAAGCAATTAAGTAACTTGCCTGAGCTCACACAACATGTAAAGATCCAGGATTCCAAGTGCGAGAGTCTAGCTCTGGAAACCATGGTGCTAGTGACCGGTAAAAATCATTGTAGGAAAGATGCACAAGTTATTCTCAGACAAGAAAGCCAGTCTGGGAAGAAGACTGATGCAGTGCTTTTGACCTCAGCTGTAACCTGCCGGACCATTTGTATGTTGCAGGAGGTAGGATGTGTTCACCATGTGGATATGGAAAAGGTACCTAGAGGGAAGTTGGCAGTTTAGTAAGGCCATGTTAAAGTGCCATCTTTAAAGACAGCATGCAATTTCTGGGGATTAGCAACCTGAATTTTGGGACCCAGTCTACCATGTTTCTCAGTATTATTTGTTAGTATTTTACAAATTATTGTATTTTATTATTCTGGAAGATTGAGTTTTTAAATAGCAATTTCTTTCATCTGGGATAATAGGAAAAAAAAACAGTGTTTTTCGCCCCCCTCCCCCCCATGAGACCCTGGAGTTTTACAGCAAGATTGTGGATGCTCCACCTGTATCTGCTGGGCTCACCTGGGCATTCCTGGTAGGAACAGTCTCTGGCATGCTGTCACAGCCACCTACTTTCCCCACTTTTCTGATGGGCCCTTTCTCCTATACAAGGGAGCTTTCTCCATCCAATTGGGTACATCCCAGATGATCAGGGGGTTTAATTTCTCCAGTGCTAACCCCGTACCAGTGGGGGTGGAGCAGTGGATAAATGACCCAGCCTTCCCAACTCCAGGGGCCGAGCTTGGAGGCAGGTTTGCTGGGTTTCTACAGCGTCTCCAGCAGCACTGAGCCTCAGGCAACTCAGCAGTTACTCACCCTTTCTTGGCCTTTTACCTTTCCCTGCCTTACTTCCTAATCTTTCACCTGTTTTCTGGAATTGTCTCCCAAATAAACCGAATTCTTGTCCCAGGTCCTGCTTTGGGGGAAACACAATGAGGAAAACGATGTAAAGGAAGCACAGGGACACCTGGCGCTGACGATGGTAGTAGTGGGGAGGCTTGTCACGAAAGCTGCCCCAGGAGCAGGGAAACCAGAGGGAGGAGACTCTCAATCAGGCAAGAGTCCCTCTCTGCACTTGAGCACTCTCTCTCTAGACCCTGGGGATTTTACAAATCACAATATTTTCCTTTATGTAAGGGAGCCATTCTTTGACCCTGCATACTTTTTCTTCTATCTCATCAAAAGAATCCATTCTGGGCTGAGAGAATGTACTTTCATCAGGTGAAAAATGGAAAAGTACAGCTTCCTGAATATAGACGACTGCTCTTGCATCATGGATGGCACAGTGAGTCCAGAACACAGAAAGATGAAACTGATAACCCATGGGATAGAAAATCTCCTCAGAGCTCTAGGTCCCCACAGTTTGGAAGCTTCCTCCAACTCTCTGGAATTGGGAAGAACCCTAGGGAGAGTTATGAGCAACGGAAGTGACAGGTTGGCATGGCGTACTTCTTCCCTGTGTAGTTTTCATTAGTGAATGACCTTATTTGTGGCTCTCCTGTGTACAGGTCTCTATTGTGTGGATCCCAGGGCTCTGTCAATGCCTGGCTTCTTGAGTAGAAGAGGGACCTGGTGAAAAGTGATGGGGTAGGGGAGTCGCTGCTGGTAAACTACTGCACTTCCAGAGGAGCCGTTTTCTCAGTTGTCCTTGAAGACTCTGGCCAAGTACAATTCGGCATCTTTACAAAGCACCCAGGCTCTGTGTGGATGAGGTGTATATGACTCAGGTATTTAATGACCAAACCTTAGGGTACAGAACACAGGGAAATTTCTTTACTGTGAGTCCATGCACCATTTTTTAATTGGTTTTGGCAACCACACTTGGACAGGACTTTAACACACTCGAGAATTCCTAAGACTAGAAGCTGTGACGTATATGGTATAAAGCAACATATACTGTGATCTTTTCTTCTGAGAATAATAACTGCATCCTCTGTCCCACTCAAGTTTGGAAACAATTGAAAAATACAAACAAAAGAATTTAAACTGTCATCCCAATATTGTTCATCAAACTGGATTTATGAATATAGCCTGGACCTTCAGCAACCAGATTTTGTGGACTCTATTTGCAAGGATGGATCCCTCACGACAGACACTGACCCTACTCATCTCAAGGAGCGTCAGTGGGAATGGCTTGTACAGGCTAGAGGACAGAGTGTTCTTTAACCTGCCTCTAGCGGGCAGCACTGGGCTCTGACCAGATGGTCACAGGAAGCAGTGAACAGTCCTATCTCCAGCAGGTTAGTCAAAAACATGGTTGATCAGGACCTCAGCCTCACATGTTGAGGACTTTTTATGCTATTAATGGACCAGGAACAAGGGAACATTCCTTTCCCAATGCTTCTGGAAGGTACAATTTCTGTTTTATGAGCCAGGACAGAAACAGGCAAAGGGAGAAAACTGTTTTTGTAATAGAATATGTTTATCATGGGAAAGAGAAGACTTAGACAAAGACAGGACTATTTAAGAACCTTCACACCCCTCATAACAACACCCACCTATACAGTGGAGGCTGCCCCACCAACTTCCCTGTGCAGTGGGCTACACTGTCTGGGTTGATGTAAGTACACTCTGATGTTCACACTGTGCCTAAATCAGCTAATGACACGTTTCCCAAAACCTATCTGGGTTGTTAAGCAATGCATGGCTATATCTGAAGGCCTGCTTTAGCAAATAAAAGCAACACAAAAACAATTTTTCTTATTTCTCATTACGTTATTGGAGTAATTCTCCCCTCCCTACTCCCTAGAAAGACTACCCCAATAGCTGAAAGTTTTAAAGCCAAGTGCTGGAGGTATTTGTAGATGTCTACATATTTACTTGGACTCTGGGAATTTTTCCTATGATCCTTGTCAACTCTCAGATTCTTTGATTCTGAGAAGGGCAGCACAGGTCAATACATATTTGTCTTCTGAGTAGGATGTATAAAGACTGTTCTAATCACATTCAACTCTTGACATATTCATGTTCAACAAATCAGGAAAATATGGAAAAAGAATAACTGGAGTGTAGCTTAGAAAATAGAAAATGACTTCTGTATTTCTACCAAATCTTTGTTTATATACTACATAGCTCCTGATGAAATGATAGGAACTTCAAATCCCTGCCATATTTTTTCTTGATACAAATGCTCTCAGGCAACAAAAAGAGGACAACTAAGAATTCTGGGTATTATGCAAGATGATGAAGTCCTAGAAAAGGACAGCACAGTGCCTATAGTTAACAACTTTGAATTGCATACAGATGGTCCCTGACTTGCAAGGGTTTAGCTTGTAATTTTTCAGCTTTACAATGGTGCAAAAATGATATGCATTCAGCAGAAACTACACTTTGAATTTTTAATTTTGATCTTTCTCTGGGCTACCAATATGCCATACAATACCCTGGTGATGCTGGGCAGCCTGGGTCAGCCACACAATTACAGGAAAGGGAAACAACTGAGAATCTACAGTATATTGAGTGGCTAAGCTATGCTGTTTAGTAGGTTAGGTGTATTAAATGCAATTTTGACTTAGGCTATTGTCAACATACAATGGGTTTATGGGCATGTGTCCCCATCATTGTAAGTCAAGGAGCATCTGTACTTAAAAGTTTCTTCTTATCATTTACACATACACATTCAAAACATCATTGTAGAAAATTTATTCGGAAACTAAAAAAATAAGCAAGCAAAAAAGTTGTGGGTCATCTATATTCTTCTTTTATTTACAAACAGTTACATCATCACTATTTCACTCACCACTTTCACCAGTAAAACGTCAAAATGGTTCACTATATTCTTTAATACTTCTGCTTTCCCTAATAAAGAGTCTTGGGAATAAGTGGGTTAAGTCCACTTCCTTTTTGGGAGATGTCAGGAAAGGACCCTGTTTGAAAGTACTTCATTTTATCTACTGCCTGCAAATTCTTTCACAAGGATTTATTCTTATCGCAATGAAAATATCTATGGAAGGAAAAAAATTAGACTCTCAAGGGAGCTTTCTATAGCAGGACTTAACTATAAAATGGCCCTTGAAAATCACTGGGGGTCAAAAACAGAGATATTATTTTGCTAAATTTAAGCCCTGATAATGAATTAAACCTTAGAAAATGAACTCTAGATGCATTTGCCTAGGAACAAAATGTAAGTTTTTCTACTGTCACCTATACCTACCATCCCCTTGTGGGTGTCCAGTTGCTTTATCTTCTAGCATATCTAACCGATACTTATAAATTGCCCCTTCTTTTCTCTATTTTCCTTCCACATTGTATAGATTTTTGGCTCTGAGCTCATTGAAGGAGAGACCAAGTCTTATGTTTCCAGGCTCCTAAGAAGCTGAGTAGCCAAGTGAAAAATATCACAAACTTTCAAGTTGGGCCTAATTTGTTTTGAATCCCATTTAGTCATTCTGAAGCTCAGTTTCTTCCTTGCATGAGTTTCTGGAAAACTGTTTTATCTCAACATCTGACCCAGCAGTTAGCATAATGCCAGGGTTATCAGATCTTTCCTATAAGTTTAGAATGACTCATAACTCACGTGAGAGTAAAAAGGATTGGCTTGAGGTCCTGGGAGAGGGACAAGGAGGAGTAAGGAGCAGTTATGTGGTAACGCATAAGGTGTCACCTGCATTTGTCTTGCATATTGACTGACAATGTGACCCTGAAGAATACACTGAGTTACAAATTTTGATTTTTATTTCCTACACTGAGACAGCCAAGTAGAACAACTATAATGTGCTTACTTATGTTAAGCAAACTTTTTTCTCTTCTCCAAAGTAGTGCCAACAGCTCCAAATGTCACCCCTCCCTGTCTATAATAAATGAATAAATGATTCACTAGTATCAATATTTGAATTAAGTGGGAAAGTTACCCAAGAAATAGGAATGATATAACTGTTTGTAAACAACAGAAGAATATATATTACCCACAAATTTTTCGGTTGCTTATTTTTAAAAATTTCTGTTTATCCATACATAATGTAGTTAAATTTTAAATTTCTTAATGGCAAACTGCTTATTTTGGACTGTGTCTATCTCAGGGTCATTTACTTCAAATTACTGAGAAAACAAGTCCAAATGGCTTAAGCAAGAAGGATCTCTTATTGTCTCACTTAGCAAGATTTCCATGACATGGCAGCTTCAGGCTTGATACATTTGGAAGCTTGATCATAGTATCAAGAACTTTAGTTCTTCTTTCTGTCTCGTTGGCCATTCTCAGCACGCTGGGTTGTCCTTAGTCAATGCCCTTGTTGACTTGGGTTGGCTGTGGGTGCGGGCACAAGCTGCAGTGCTGACAAGGAGCAGCTCTTGGGCAATCAATGCAAATGCCTTTTCCTTCATCCTCCCTGCTCTTTGAACCTTATTCAGTGTGGGTACTTTTTGCATCTATAGATGAAACTTCCAGTAGGTTCATAAACTTCTATTCACTTTTAGTTAACAGATGAGATTATAGTCATGCTAAACACAATCTTGATGTGATGACATGAATGTTGAGAAAAAGATAGTATCCAAAACTATGAACTTAATTTAACATTAAATTTTTCCCCCTTACCCATACTCCCTGCCTGCTTTGGGCTAGGAGCCCATAGTGATAGCAAGAAAAGAGGATAGGATTGCATCAGAGGTTCGACCCTGGGTGTTGCTTAGAATTGTCAATGCATGGTGTTATGGTTTGGATGAAAGGTGTCCCCCAAAACTCAATGTATGAGACAATGGGAAGGTTGAGGTGAAATGATTGGGTTGTAAGAGCCTTAACCCAATCAGTGAGTTAATTGGGGGTTAACTGGCAACTGGAGGCAGGTAGGGTGTGGCTGAAGAAGGTGGGTCATTGAGGGGTATTCCTTTGGGTATATATTTTGTATCTGGCATGGAATCTCTCTCTCTGCTCCCTGGAGCCATGATGTTCATCTTCACTTGAGCCCTGAAGAATGGAGCTGGTCATTTGTGAAATAAGACCTCTGAAACCATAAGTCCCCAATAAACTTTTCCTCCAAAAATTGTACTTGTTGGGTCTTTTAGTTGCTGCAATGAAACAGCTGTCTAAAAACACATGGTAATAATGAAAAACAGCCTTTTAGTCAGTGTTACCATGGTTCTAAAATCCTCCACATGTGACACAGCCCTACTTTGCCTGCGTCTGTGGTGGCTTGCTCCCCCTGCCTTCTCCTGATGCATTCCTGAGGAAGGGATGCGTTTGCTACCTTCCCACTTGCACCCTGGGGTGTAAGTTTCTGTGTTGTGTTAGTCAATTTTCATCAGTGACCAAATAACTGAGAAGAACAACTTGGAGGAGGAAAATTTAGCTGGGCTCATGGTTTCAAAGGTTGGGTTCACGGTGGGCCAACTCCATTACGGTGGGCCAAACATTGTGTTTTGCCCAAGGTGAAGCAGAACATTGTGTTGGACGGGTATGGTGGAGGAGCACTGCCCTGTTATGGTGGCCAGGAAGCAGAGAGAGCAAGGGAAAGAGGTTCAAGGAAGATGCAGTCTTCCAGGGCCCCTTCTAGCCATGCCCCACCTGCCTACCATCACCACCCAGTTAGTCCATTTAACCAGGAAGAGTGATTCGGTTGCAGCTCTCACAATCCAATCATTTTACTTCTGAACATTCCTACATTAACACAGAGGCTTTGGGGGACACATCTCATATCTAAATCATAAGCAAAGTGGTAAAGGATAGGAAACATCTCACACCTGTTTGTTTGCTCACGTATGTATTAATTTTTTATATTCTAGGAAATAAAAGTAACTAATCTGGCTATACAAGTTCATGGGAATTTTCAGCAATGTAGCTATTTCCCTGTAATTTTTTTAATCAAGTTTTTTTAATTTAGTTTTCATTTGGCTTTAGTTGCTCTGACACTTTGTTGCATACGTGGTGCTGGGATTTGAACCTGCCTCCTCACTCATGCCAGGCAAGCCCTGGAACCTCTGCCACTGCTCCAGCCCTGCCTGTGATTTTCTTAATGAGGATAGATGCATCTCTTTTTGGAGTGGTCAGTCGTGGCTTCTAACACAGCCCCCTGGAGGCTGAGGTTCCATCTCTAGGGTGTTGCTGTTGGGTCCTTCTGCCCTTCAAGGGTATCCTAGATGTCTCTCTTCTGCATGGCCTGTGGCTAATACAGTACTTGGGAATCAAGTATCATTCACCTTGACAAACTTTGTGGTTCAGGCAAGTTTCAAAGTGACAGCTCAATTCCAGTCCCACAGGAGCAGTTAGCCATTCTCATATTCTCTGGAGCAAGAGGTTCCACTATGTGGCTTCTCCCAAACGCAGGACTGTGTGCGGAGCCTCATAAGGCTTAAAGAGAAATACTGGACACCCCTCCCTGTTTCCTCTGGAGGGAGGAGAACCATAGCCCAGTAGCTACTCTCTCCAAAGACATATTAGTTTCAAAATTCTCCTTTTCCCTTCACACATTTACACCAATAATTATGGTGCTAGTTTTTTCCCAAGTCCTTTGGAAGTGGGATCTCTAGCTCCCCTTCACTACAAGTCTACTCTTATTTCACCCTGATGTCTCAGTCAGAGATTAAGGGAAGAGTAGCTTTGTCTTAACATCTATTTATGGAGGCATGACCATATCAACAGAACAAGAGTTACTCTTCCTATGTGACCACAGACCCCTTTCTGGTTATTCCCAGAATTTTCCCTCTCATATCTTGCTGCTCAGGACTGGGTCCCAGGTCTTACTTCAAATGAATAACTAGCTAAGAGAAAGGTAATGACAAGAGTGCCTTAGACTAGTGATGTTTATTCCTGAGCCGAGGATAAGGTCATTTTCCAGACCACATGATCATGATCACAGTGGAGAGAGGTGACACATGGCCAAAATCAGAAGACAGGTATTCAACGATGATGTCTGCTAACTGAGCAAGCATTATCTGTCAAACCATACTGACTTTGGAAAGTTCCAAGTCAAGGATGTCTGCCAATAAATTCAATGTACCCTCAGAATCATTAGGCTTTTGGAGGCCAATGAGAAGGTTGGAGAAACTATGGATGGAGCTGCACAGAAGATTAGCTGGAAGACGCTTGTGAAACAGGATCTTTGGGGCTGTCAGAATGCTCATGGTTTCCTGCCTGTGAATAGACAGCAAGTGAAGGCTCATCTCTCCCTGGGCATTTCCTCCCTGGGGGATTCTCCCCCTGCTCAAGTTTGATCAGACTTTAAGTACCTCACTTTGACCTGCTGAAGTATGCTTTTCCCCTTGGTTGCTCTATGGACAGCCCAAGGCCACTCAGATGCGCTTATTGAGCTCTTGCTCCTTTTTGTGTGTGGGGAGGGCATGGTTGAGTGGAGGCTGCTACCCAGAATGCTCTTGGCCCTTCTGCCAACCCCCTTTTCTGTCCTGACCTGTGAGATCTTGCAGTCTGCTTCCCACTGTCAATCAAGCTGAATTGTGTCAAATTATGCAGTGCTACACTGAGCCACAAGAGCCGGATTGAGACCTACAAATTCATTTTCACATGCAACTTAAGCCAAGATCTTTTTCTCAGGTCTGCAGTGGTGTTGAAAAGAAATGGGATACTGAGGGCCAAATAAGTGGTATAGGAGGTTAAAACTATGCCCTTTTCTATAAATCCTGGAGTGCCAAGCCATTATATTGCCAGGTCCTGTTCTGATTTCCTTTGTTCCCCAGATAACAGTTTCTAAAATACCCTTACACCTATTCTAGGGATTTGAAAAATAACCTTTCGTTGGTGAGTTTCCATTTGTTTTGTTGTGAACATGATGTACATTATTTTAATCTTTTTATGGTTTGATTTAAGATCTAGGTTATTAGCAGTTCTAGACTGTGTCAAATTCTCTGCAGAATTAGATTTGTTAAAAAAGCACCATTTGGGGAGAGTAAGAGAAGTAGTCTGGACAAATAATGAAGGTGTTAAGAAACATAGGAAACATAGTATGTGCATATGTATGTGTGATACTTTACTTTTATACATACAATAGAATATACAAAGAGACATGCAAACATTTCATATCTATAGGCAGGTGCTACATCTAATTCAGGACAGCAACAGTAGGAAGATAAAACTCAGATTTGATTTTGGAAGTTTCCACACCTGCATTCCTTGAGCCTATTTGATATGAACCCTGATGATGTTACTTTTTTTTTTTAAAGGTTGAGGTGGGCTTAGAGGCAGATGGAGGTGAAAATGGAATTTGGTGATTACAGGAGCTTGCTGCTCACTCATTTACACCTGAACTCTGAAATCTCTTAAAGTCAGGATCCCTTTCTTGATTGTCTCCTTGCCAAATCCATAGCATTCCATCTTTGTGGCACCACAAAGTGGATTCTTCAAGGAAACTAAATGAGAAGTTGTTACTATTCATTTTCAGTCCTGGTCAGGGGCTCCTCATCCTACATTTTCAGATTCTTGTACTTTTCAAACATGCATGAAACTACACACTTTATATATTCCTGCAGCCAATATTTATAAGAGCTAATATATAGAGTTTGTTATGTGCTGATACATGGTCTATGTGATTACCATTTTTTAATCCAAAAGTTATGCCATCATTGTCTCCATTGATGCAGGGACAGAGGCACTGAAGATTGTGTAACTCACTCAAAGACCCGCAGTTGGTAAGATGTAGATCCGGAATTTGGACTCAGTTGACCTGGTTTGGGGTTTGAACTCATAGTCACTCTGCCATTCTAGATTGATTTTGTCTTTGGAGGTTGTTGAGGGCAAGGTGTCCTCTAGAGACTGGAAATCCATGGCTGCTTATTGAATGAGAGGCCATGGAATTGGAGAAAAGGCATCAGGTGCTCAGCTCATCTGCTCTGTCTCCTGCTGGTGGCTCAGTCACAAAGGAGACAGGGGTAGTCTTACCCTAGTGTTTGGTGTCATAGACATTCCAGTGCCTAAAAGGAGAACAGGAAACACTCTGCTTAAGTTTCTGGAAGCCCCTGTCCATGGAGTAATTATTTTTCAATGGCATCCATTTTCATTTTAGGCTACTCAGGCTGCTATAACAAGTTACCATAAATAGATGACTTAAACAGCATAATTATTTCTCCCAAATTCTAAGGGTTGGAAGTCTGAGATCAGCATGGATAGGTTCAGGTGAGGACCCACTTCCTGGGCTGCAGCTGGCTATCATCTTGCTGCATGCTCGCATGACAGAGGGACAGGTTGCAGGATCGCCTCTGTTTATAAGAGCCGTAATTTGAACCTAAGGGCTCCATTCACCTTCCAAAGCCCCACCTCTTAATACCTTCGCACTGAGGATTTAGCTTCAACATATGAATATGATGAGAAAACAGACAATAAAAATCACATACTTGGTTTGAGCTGCTCAGCCTTAGGCTATGGTTCTTGCTATTAAGGACTGAGCATATGCAATTTGTTTCTAAAGTAGCCGTTTTGGGGAATAGTTGGAAAAGGAAAGGTAGTGGTGGTAGAGAATTAGTATAAAAGACTTTAAAAATTGAGGAAGATCAGATTTTGCCCTGCAGGGATTGGGCAGACCTTTCTACTTTCATCCCTTACTCTGCTCCCAAAGCCTGCCTGCAAGACAGGCAACACACTTTCCTGTGTTCCCTGACCCCTCACTGCCTTGTTCCTGAGCACCCACTCACAAGCTGCCGCACATGGGGTGTCTGCTTCTCCTCCTGTTCCTGAGGGAATCTGCCACAGTCTTTAGGATCTGCTTACAATCCCAGTGCATCTGCACAGCTGTGCCTCGGCATGCCTTTTCCAAGAAGACTGTTCACAGCTGGAGGGAACTGGCAGAGCAGGGTCAAGGTTCATGTGTAGGGTTGTGCATTAGATGTAAAGAGCCAGAAGGCAGTGTCTGGGTCAGACTATGGGACTGGCCACTGTCTCAGATTTGAGCTTGAGTTCTGGGGAAATCAAGGAACACTGATGTCAGAGTTAGAGGGTCATATACCAAGGGTTGGCAAGCGTTCTTCTCAGCATAATGTGCTATGCTACAGATCTCACCTGGGGTGTGTCAGATACAGGATCTCTCTCTATTTCTTCAGCACAATCCATAACCATTCATAAGGTATTTGTCCATTTATGTCTTTGAACTGCTAGTAAATGTTGTCTGTGTGTTGTCTCTCCAAGCTCTCTGAGAATAATAAACAAACACAGGCATCTCTTTAGTGCATAGGTTTGTGCTGTATAAATCTGATAATCATGCCAGAACTATTGGTTGCATGGATGAATTAGAATAATTATATCTGTTATGTTGGAATTGTGTCCCTAAAACAAAACAAAATAAAAACAAAAGGAATGAAAGGAATTCTAATTTGCAGTACCTCAGAATGTGACCTTATTTGTAGATAAGCTCTTTAGAGAGGTAATCAAGTTAAATAGAATTAATATGGTGGGTTCTAATCCAATATGAGGGGACACAAATGCAAAGAGGAAAGAGATTGAGCAGGCACAGGGAGAAGACCATGTATAAGCCAGGCAGGCCTGGGGCAGATCTTCTCCTCATAGTCCTCGGAAAGAGCCAATCTTGCTAAAGCCCTGATTTTGGACATCTACTCTCCAGACTTGTGAGAAGCTAAATCTCCACTGAGCCACATCACCAGCCATGTTTTTTTAAGAGAGAGGGACAGTAAGAGAGAGAGAGAGAGAGAATCAATTTTATTCAGTTTTTCATGTGGCTTTCATTGCTCTGAGAGTTCCTTGTGTACGTGGTGCTGGAGTTTGAACTTGAGTATTTGCTCATGCCAGGCAAGCATTGTAACTGCCAAGCTACTGCTCCAGCCCTCCCCAGCCATTTTTATATTTTATTTTGAGACAGGGTCTCACTAAGTTGCTGAGACTCACTTTGAACTTGCAATTTTCCTGCCTGAGCCTCCTGAGTCACTAGGATTACAGGTGTGTGCCACCGCACCTGGCTAGTTTGAGGTACATTTTAATGGTAGTTTTAAACATCATCTGTTACTTATTGAACACTTGTTCCATGTGAGGCTTTGCTCCTACTCGGTTGGCCTAACAAAATGTCCATGAGATAGCTGCGATTTTATTATTACCCAGAGAAGTCAAGTAAATGGCCTGATAAGGCTCAGAGAGTAAGTGATTGAGTCAGAATTTGAAACTAGACAGCATGGCCCAGAATACGTGCTCTTGATCATGACATCATATTAACGAGCTCTTTAACTCAAGTATTGAGTTCTATTTGTCCTTGGAGTAGAATGTACTTTCCAAACGTGCATAAATCACGTATCATTGTCTCATCTCATGCTCTTGTGGATATAGCCTTGCCACTCCCCATCAAAAGCCTGAGTTGAATTTTCTGCCTCCATGAGACTAGGTGACACTGTGACTCCTTTGACCAATTGAACAGAATGAAAGTGATGCTGTGGCCAATCTAAGCAGGTCATTGATGGGCCTGGAGACTACTGAGTTCCGTGTCTTGAAGCCAAGTGCCATGCAAAATGTAAACTTCTTGAGACCGGGATGCTGTGAGAAGGTCCCAGACCTGGAGAGGCCCTGGAGAATGAGGCAAAGCAGCACAGGGAGTGGGGCAGGGAGAATGTGAATGAGAAAGGAGCACAGGGAGGTGCTGGGTGGATCAAAAATGAACCGTGCAGTGCAAACCTTCTCATATTCCCAAACCACAAGCCATTATCAGAATAAAATGGTTGTTTTAGGCCACTAGTTTTAGGGTCACTTGTTACATAGCATAGATAATCAATTCAAAATTCGAGCATGTTTTAAAATAATTTAAATTGGTTGCTATAAGTTACCAATTGCGGGAAGTTGCACAAACACACACAAACACATCCACATCCCCCAACACATACTCTTCTTCCCACGTAAGGATGCTCAGCATTTTCTGATGAGCTAGAAGCTAGTTCGTCCAACTTAAGAACCAGGGCCTATAGCGAAGTTAAGCTCCCTTTAGTTGGCGTGATGGGTCATACGCACTGTGTAGAGTTCCCAGAGTCTCCTTCTTGTCCACTTTCCTTGTGTATGCTATGTGCCTGTCCCAACCAGGCATTTGAATTGATGATGTCACTTCATCTGTCTCATTAAAGCCTCCCACCCAGTTCCCAACTATTCAGCACTATTCCCTAATTCATCCAGGTCCTCACAGCTTTGCCAGGCATGGTAGCTCCTACCATGGCCCTGTCCCTCTTCCTCCAGCTTCCTCTGCATAGAACATCTCTACATTCAAGGGTGGGGGCACACAGCCAGGCCATCACGCCTTATGAGACTTTTCTTGTTTGCTTGTTCGCGACTGCAGGAGGGGTGCTTCTCCAAAATTGAAACTTCATACTGTGCCATTCCTTCATCTCATTTCCAGACCCCCTGCTGCGTGACCGTGTGACACATAGTCATTCTGTGAGAATTGAGAAGGATATTGGCAGTTTGGGAGCTGTTGTTCCTGCTTATGTATGCAAAGAACATAATTGCTAAGTGCATCATCTGCTGTAATTTACACATCCACATATAGCAATGAGCAGGGCATTCTCCTCTTCCACGGGCACCCAGGGTTGAAGTTGCGTACACACTCCAGCCTAGAGAGAAGCTGGCTGTTTTCCAAGGCCCAAAGCGGCCTAGTGGAAGATTCAAACAGTGTGATTTTCAAGACCTCCAAATGAGACTGCCAGAATTTCTTCTTGGGTTATTTTAAAATTTTTGCAGGGAGACTGTGGTTATCTCACCTCTTCTAGCACCCTTTTCAGATGAGTTGCAGGTCCCTTTTAAGAGTTAGCTGGCATGTTGATCTAGGATTTGCGGCTTTTTGCAAGCGATGGTATTAAGTAGGGAGTTGCTCCCTGCCTCTAAGACACAAGACTTGGAGCAGAGCAGCTCAGCATCTCTTTGGATCACTGGAGAGAAGAGTTCCCATGGCAATTTCGTTCAGTGGTATCAAATTTGACCAGATCGTAGATGGGCATGGCTGTGAATTTCTTCTATTCTTGGGTTTGCAGTGATTTTTAAGGTGTCTGGAAAGCTCCCTGGGTGGATTGTGAAGGGGAAAGAGTCTTTTCCCAGGATGCTTGGCCAAGGCCCCAACCTCAGCCTAATTCATTTTAATAGCACTGCTGAGATAGCCCTTAGATACAACTGAGGCTAAGTTTCTTTCAGAAGTACAGTGTTTTAGTCAGCTTTTTTGCTGTTGTGACTAAAGAACTGACATGAACAATATAAGGAGGAAAAGTTTATTTGGGGGTTCATGGTTTCAGAGGTCTTAATCCATAGAAGGTTGGCTCCATTCTTTAGGGCTCAAGGTGAGGCTGAACATCCTGGCAGAGGAGTGTGGTGGAGGAAAGTGGGTTGATGCATGGCTCCAGGAAGGAGAGAGAGAGAAAGAGAGATATTCAACTCATCAGATGCAAAATGTATACCCCAAAGGCACACCCCCAGTGACTCACCTCTCCAGCCACACCCTACCTGCCTTAATTGCCAGTTATTCCCTATCAGGGATTAAGTCACTGATTAAGGTCAAGGCTCTGATAATCCAATCATTTCACCTCAATCTTACTGCATTGTCACAGGTGAGATTTGGGAGGACACCACACATTCAAACCAACATTCACCCCTGGCCTCCGAAAGCTCATGAAAATCTCACAATACAAAATATATTTAGTCCATTTTCCGGAGTCCCCATAATCTTAACAGTCCTAAGACTGCCCAAAAGTTCAAGTCCAAAGTCTCCACTGAGACTCAAGGCAAACTCGCATTATGAGCTCCTATGAAAATGAAAAGAAGTTACATATGTCCAAATATAAAGGCAAATAGTAAATGTTTCCATTTAGAAAAATAGGGGCATAGAAAGAAGGGATGGGACCAAAGTAAGACCAAACTCCAGCTGAGTCAACCAGTCCTGTAGTTCCATGTCCAGCATTTGGAGCACACGGCATTGAGATGTTCTGTTCAAAAGACTTGTGTGGCTCTGCCCCATGGCCGTGTTTGTTGCAGCCCATATGGCCTGTCTCTTGGCTTGTCTCTGCTCGATTCTTGCAGCTTTCCTTGGTGGATATTCCGCAGCATTTCTTAATGTTGGGGGTCTCCATTGTAGCTTCAGCTTTCTCCTCACATCTCCATGTATCATCCTCTCAGGGGCTGCTGGCAGGGACTCCAATCTTAGAGCACTTTGTCTGGCTTCCCAGGCCTTCCTTTGAAATCTTGGTGGAAGCCTAGCTGACACCCTAACTTCAGCATCCTGCAGTCCTGCAGAACTACGACCATGTGGGTTGCCGCCAAAGTCTGTTGTCATCTGGAGCCGTAGCCAAGTCTCCAGGGACCATGGCTGCAGCAGCCTCTGATTGCCTAGGTGGCTGAGCACATTACCTTCCTAGGTCTCCTTATGCAAGAAGGGTACTGCACTGGTCTCCTCTCAAAGGCATTTTTACTCCCTTGAGCCTGAGAAGGATGTGGTCTTGCCAATTCCTGAGGTGCCCTCAAGCCACCTTTCTTTCTGCCTCTGAGCAAAGTCTTTATTGTTTCTTTACTAGCCATCATGTCTTTAACAACTGCAAGTTCCTTAGCCCCAGTTTTACTCCAACCTTTCAAGTCCAAGTTTTTCAAGTCTTTCCTCTGCTTTCTCTCCTCATTAGCACAATAAGTTTGGCTAAAAGCTACCAGCAAAACCCATGCCAGTGCCTGAATGCTATGCTGCCTACCAATCTCTTCCACCAGATTAAGAAGTCCATCACTTTTAAAATCAGGTGTCAGAAAGTCTCAGGCCATGAGCAAAATGCGGACAACTTCTTAGCCAACATGTAACACAAATGGCCTTCTGTCCAATTTCCAATAGAGTCTTCCTTTTCCTCTGAACACTCGTGAACCCTGTCTTTGTTCTGCACAGTCCTGGTCTTTTGAGTTTCCACCAGAATCACCCATTAAGCTATGCTAATGACTATCTAAAGCTTTTTCAGCTCCCAAGCTTGCACTGCTAAACATCTCAAAGTTCCTCCCACAATCTCCAAAAGCTCCAAAAGCTTCTAAACAACATGGTCAGGTTAGTCATAGCAACAACCCCACTTCTCAGTACCAATTTCGGTTTTAGTCAGTTCTTTTTTTCTGTTGTGACTAAAAAAACTGACAAGAATGAATTTAGGAGAAAAAGTTTATCTGGGGGCTCATGGTTTTAGAGTCCCTTAGTCCATAAAAGGCCAGCTCTATTCCTTGCAGCTTAAGGGGAAGCTGAACATCATGGCAGAATAGTGTGGTAGAGGGAAGTGAGTGGATGCATGGCTCCACGAAGCAGAGAAAAAGACTCCATGCCAGACACAAACTATATACCCCAAAGGCACACCTCCAGTGACCCACCTTCTCCTGCCACACCCTACCTGCCTCAGTTGCCAGTTAATTCCTATCAGGGGATTACCTCACTGATTGGTTTAAGGCTCTGATAACTCAATCATTTCACCTCAGTCTTACTGCATTGTCACACATGAGATTTTTGTGGAAACCAGACATTCAAACCATAAAATGCAGGTGCTACATCCAACACTGCAAAGAGTCTACATAAGTTAGAAAGTATGAATTCTACTCTCCAAAAGAGGATATTTTAAGCTTGCATTTGGGAGAGGAGACAAAAACTAATACAAATGAAACAATTTTTTTTATAAGACAGGATAAAGAATGCCAGGAAACTCCAACTAAGACATGATGATAGATTGTCAGATAGTGGTCATGCTGCCTGGGTTTGAATCTTGGTTTATCCACTTATAGCAGTGTGAATTTTGGCAGTTTATGTAACCACTTGACCTCAGTTTCCTTGTCTGCAAAATGAGTGTAAGTCAGGGACCTCTGTTAGTGTCACTGTGCCAGGCACTGCAAGCTTGCCCTGTCCTTATTAGAAGAGAGTAATTTAGACACACACATACACACAGAAGAAAGTGCCATGTGAAGACATAGGTGCAGAGGGAAGACGACTGCATGAAGACAGAGGTGGAGACTAGGTGATGCTGCGACAGTCAGGGAAGGTCTGGGCCCCCAGAAAGATTCTGCTTAAGAGCCCACAGCAACACCATGGCCTACCAACACCTTGAATTTGGACTTATACATTCCAGAACTAGAAGAGAATATATTTTTCCTGCTGTTAATCTGCTTAGTGAGTGCTACTTTCTTAGGCCACCCTTGGAAAGCAATGTGGAGTCTGTATACAATGCACTCTGTGTGCATCGGTGTGGATGTTCACAAGTAGTTATTCTGAAGGCTGCAGCACAAGAGACCTTATGCCCCATATCTGCTGTTGAGAAACAGCTTAGTGAACCAAGAGAGTGAAGGACAGGATAAATTTTGTGGTATGCACATGGATACTTTAGGTGCAAGCTTTCAACAGGTAACTCTCTTCTATTTATAAGGGAAGTGGAACCCATGTGGGCCTTCTACCACTAGAGGGCATTTGAAGGACATCAGATCAGTGGGAGCCAACCTCCTGTGGTCAACCAAAGGCCACACTTTCTGTATGACCCACTGTGTGCAGGAAGTAGGAAATAAATTACTCAAATGAGCAATTTATTTACTGTTTTCTTTCATCTAGGGACAACTCAGATAGTAGAGTTAAGGATTCTGAACAGGTAGAGCATAAACATCCCAGCTTGTGTCTTGTCTTAGTAGGTGCTAGTAATAACTGTTTCCCATCTGTGCAGGAACAGGACGCAGAACTCAACAAGTACAGAAATAATTTTCAAACAGCCAAAAAATAAATTTAAGCCAAGTTATATGCTCAATAATATAATCAAGCAAGGTTATTAAAACTTGGAGCCTGAGGACTGGACAACTACCATACTTTGGAAAGGTTCAATGTAGAGCTCTTATATTAGGATCCCATTTAATGGAGATAGCTGTAATTCCAAGTCTGGAAAGGGTTTAGGGGCTAGATTGGAAAGACAAAACCCACAGGGGCAAGTTTGGGCTTAGAAATTTAATTCTGTCTTTCTCAGTGATTGGCATTCTGGCTGACCCTGGACAATTCACTTAACCTGTCTGGGTGATTGTTTCCCAGTGTACAAAACAAGGATAATATCAGTCATCAGATCAATTTTCTAGAGTTCACTGAGGTCCCCTAATGAAAGGCACATTATAAACACAAATTGTAATTATACCTGAGAGTACTTTTTACTCTGAGGAAGCCAGAGGGCTTTTCTGTCTTTGAAACTTCAATTATTTTTAGACTCCTATGCATTTGTCAGAGGTGGATAAAAATTTATTCGTAATACAAATCATATAAGAGCAGGTTAATGATGCTCAGAATCATAAAGTGGGGCATCACTGATGTGAACAAATTACCTGGAACCTGGAGACTTAAAGTCTAGTCTTCATTTTTTGCACTAATTAACCGTAGGGCCTCAGGCAAGACACTTCACCTTCCCATGCCTTCGCCAAGCACTGAAACATTTGGATAAGAAAAATGTTTTCCCAACTTCAGTCATTGTCTTTGTGATTTTTACCATCTACAAGAACCATCTATATTATTGCCATTTTTCCTTCCATTTATTTCTTTAAATCAACGAGTCTTTCAAATGTAAATGTATTTGAACAATACTATCCATAATATTTCAGGTTTAATGAGCTAGATTGTATTTGTGTGTGCGTGTGTGTGTGTATTTCGCAAGGGAAAAGAACTTCTTTTTGCTTTCATAACACCAAAAGCCATCTTACATACCATGAGTAGTATATGTTCCAATCTGAAAAAAAAATAATGGCATAGCTTATCTTGAAGAACTCTTCCAAAGCTATGAGCCTATAAAAATATTGAAGAAGGCATAGAAGAAATAGAAGATCAATTAGTGGTGTTGACAAAATTTGGCTTTGTGGCACACAAGAGAAGCTTTATAGCTTCTTAGATTGTGTTTTCCATGCCAGACAGATGCATTAATGCTTGGTACTATTGTCAGGAAAGATTGGCAAAAGCAGTGTCAAATGGATATTGATAGGGAACTAAGGGAACTATTGGGAGGAAAAGTCCTTTAAACAATGTTAACTTAAAAGAGATGAAGAGGAACTCATTCCACAAAAATCAGGATTTGTGTTGGTTGTGGCCTAGAATATTGTATAAAATAAGGATGAGCTTAGAAAGAAAGTGCTTCTTTCAAAATATATCATTGCTTGTCCCTCTTTAGTGGCTGGGCGCATACCAGCCGTCTTATAGTTGTCCATTTAAGTGGTAATGTTCTTCTGTGTTGACAATGTTCCAGGCCCCATTTTGGTTCATCTATGAACAAAGTCTTCATTCCTAAGAGCTTGCTCTGCTTGATGCAGTGATATCAAGGGTGACCTCAGGAGGCTAGCTGTGGCAACTGGAAACAGGGCTTGGAGACAAAAGATCTGCGTTCAAGAAGTACCTCCGTGTGTTTATTGCTGTGAGATCTACACTGAGCCATTCTACCTTCTGAGTCTTTATTTCCTCGTGGTTAAATGGACAGGATATGTGTGAAATGACACAAACAATCAGTGCTACTCAAATGTTAGTTAAATTTGGATCTGAGAATCGTAACATTAGAAAGAACTTAAGAGACCATTTAGTCTGCCATTTCTCAGAAACAACCGTGGAAGTCATGAGAAATTTAAGCTGAGGGATACACTATGGAGGCTTGGGCAGTTGCCCTGTTGCTCCAAAATGAGAGTTTATTCTTTGGTTATGTGATCCAATCTCAAGGAGATGAATTCCATACTCAGACAGAACTACAATCTAATGTGATAATATATTGCCATGGTAAGGTATTCCAAAGCCAAATTGTAATGGTTTAGTAATAATCATTCACACTGATAATCCCACCACTCTGTAGCTATAGTGTAAAAAACTTGTGTACAACCTGCTGTTAAGAACTTTCATATCCTATGTATTTGGCACCTTTGATGTATTTTAATACAATGTGTGACCAGGATAATGTTTGAACAACTACATATCTAATTTTCTATTACAAGTAGGAGTGTAGCCAACTCAACCTAAGAACTGGAAAGGAAGGGACCCTGTCCTGGGCCCTATATTTTGGAGGACCTTTCTCTGGCCCTCCTCTGGTTGCACTACTTACTTGGGTTATAGAGTCCAGGAACTAAGAAGAGATGCCTCTGGAGCCCCAATCTCTCCTTTTAGACCATATTCCTTGCACCTGGACCATGGGGCTCCCTGTCCAGATGGTTTCAGAATTTGATGGCCTCTTGCTAGGCTTTGTCTACCTTAGAATAGATGAGACAGCTGGCATTCCCAGCCTAGGATGTCAAGTGACCAAGGAGAAGGGTGAGTAGAGGGAGAGACAGGAGACAAGTTTGGAAGTGCAGGTTGAGATATCTACACACACATGCAAAGGGCTGCTTGCCATGCCCAGCAGAGTGAGGGGAGGAGGTACGAAGTGCAGGCTAGATCAAGGTGAAAGGGAGTAGCAAGAAAAGTGGGTCCAGGGGCTGGAGTAGTTGCTGAGCTTGCCTGGCATGAGCAACTACACAAGTTCGAACCCCAGCACCACATACACAACAAAGTCTCCAAGCAATGAAAGCCACATGAAAAACTAAATAAAATTGTTTCTCTATTCCTCTCTCTCTCTTACTGTCCCTCTCTCTTTAAAAAGAAAAAAAAAAAAAAGAAAACGAAAAGTGGGTCCAATCCCCAGGTCCTGAAAATGTTACAGGTGGACCTAACCTCGTCATCAGTGGATATCCAGTTGGTTTCCTCTTCTTTCCTGATGGCTGACTTTTGGCTGTTCATGACTTCTCAGCATGTCTATGGAGGGTGATCAGAGATAGAGAGTAGAGGTTGAATTCAGATCAGATCCTTCTTCTATTCAGCAAGTAACCAATGATCTTTGCAACTTGTGAACAGCCCTATAAAACTTTTTCCAAGAATCATACTATCTTAAAACTTGGAGGAAACTCAGAGATCATTTCTAAAGCCCCTGAAAAACAAAGGTTAGAAGACATAGGACAGATGGCTAAGCGCACAATTCTTCTAAAATTTTGTCTTAGCCTGCTATTTTTCATATTGTCAGCCTTCAAGGTTTGTGATGATTGACCAATGGTACTGAGACGTGATTTGTTCTTAGGCCAAGGGTACTTGCAGTTATGTGCCTTTGGAGTCATATTTATAGCCACTGTATAGCAAAGGAGCTTGGATCTATTTTGTATCCCACAAACTATTCAAATATCCATGTTATAATCCTTGATCAATTTCATATGACTAAGGCACTCCCCTTAAGTCTGTATACTTACTTAATAATATTATTTAGAGAGATTTAGAGCGGATAATTACCCTTCTCCCACTAAAAATCCCAGCTTACTTGTGCTTATTTCCTGTACTTTGCTCTTTGCTCAGGCTGGCATGATTTGCTCATCTAAGATATGTCAACAGCCAAGAAGGACTTACTGACTCCTGGCTCTAGCAGCGTCGTATCTATCTTCAGTTGAACTCAGATTGTTAGCTTCTTGCATTTTCAGGGAGAAAGGCAGATGTGGAAAGGGGAAAGATAGTGCAACCTTAAAGTGTTCGGAATTATTCCAGACATAGAAGCATCCCGAAGGAAAGTATTTTGAATAAAATTAACTCTTTGTCAGCAGAAAACAAAGCAAGAAGAGAGAGATCCAATCGCAACTGTGTTGGACCAATAAGCTGTGCTGAGGGGTGCTCTGATTGGGTGGTGT
Organism: Aplodontia rufa; assembly: GCA_004027875.1. NCBI lineage: Eukaryota > Metazoa > Chordata > Mammalia > Rodentia > Aplodontiidae > Aplodontia > Aplodontia rufa. Next base: position 75,146 of record PVKS010005763.1, read on the forward strand.
TGCAGGAAATGGCAAAACCAGCAGAAGGACTCCTGCAGGAGAAATCAACAGCCACATTGACGCCAGGGCAAATGTAGGACAGAATTCATATTCAGTGACAAGATGGTTTAAATGCATGGGCTTTCTGTGGGTGGAGAAGAAAGAGCAGGTGATAAAGGGAAGATGAAAGAGTTGTGTGCACAGGAGAGAATGAGGTGGCTCCGCCTCAATACCAGAGCCTTTCAAAGAACACATCAGTTCTCCTCTGTATAAGGATCATTTGCATCTCAATGCAGGGACACGGAACATGAGTTTTTAACATTTTCTTTCTGTGATATACATAATGAATGATGTTCCCAGTCAAGTTTCCTGGGCCCTGCCACTTCCTTCTCACCTGCTCAAAATGTTAGGAAGAGTAATGCCAATGTTCATGTGGCAGGAAGGATTTTCTCCTCCTGGGGACAGCACTAACTGTAGCTAGAAGTCACAAAAGGCAGCGCTTGGAACTGCCAAGTTCCACATGGGAGTGTGGAATTTCTGTATGTGAATACCTAATCTTCCGCCCATCTGGACTCCATCACACACCTGGAATGGAAGTGGTTACAAGGGAATGTTTGATGAGCCCTGATGGTTTGGGGAGGAGAGAGAAGAAATGAAAAAATCTGAGTACCTTATGGGAACATGGCAAGACGGGAGTGCTCTCCATCCACAGAAGAGGTTACCTACTGTGATATGAGAGGGGCAGTTATGTAGGAAGGCCCATACGACCCAGAGTGCAACTTCTATGCCTAATGAGCAGGTGAGCAGGGACAAAACCCACTACATCATGGGTCCTCTATGAATGAGAAGATAATGATCCAAAGTTGAAGGCAAACATTTTACAAAATGCTTCTGAATTATCAGAGTGTGCTTGACTTGCTAACAGTAAGTTTGTTATTGATGTCCTCTGCTGTCTCTCCCCTGTAATGCCATGAGCACAATTCTGGATTATATAGGGATAATCTTGAATCCAAACTAACCTTTATTTGAAAAACTAAATCTAACCCAGTGCTTTTGTCGTGGTTAATACATTCTCTGTGACTATCTCACAACTCGTGAGGAACTTTCTGTATGTTATGTTACTGAAATGCAAATGCCAAGACAAAATGATTTGTTTAAATGATACTAGGACTGAGAAAGGAGAAGGATCATAGGACGTTAAATATTTTTTTGGATTCTGTACCATAGATAATTGTAGAGCAGTACACTTTACTAAACATATCAGACTTAGGATACTGTCCAGGACGTGAGTAGTTCTTGTGGGAAAATAATGAAGTTGTCTGGACTCTTCTTTCCACAACCCGGTGCTTTTCCAATGAGCCATACTTAACTGATCTTTGAAAGTTTGTCCTGGCATTTCAAAATGAAACTGGACAGTAGACAATGAGATAGAATTTTGGTACACAGTTAACAGTTCCTGCTTTATGAAATGAATTTCTCAGCATGGATAAGCTTCTGATCAGTTTTATGCCAACTGCCTTGGTGTAATTTTATTCTAGTCAGGTGTTAACAAATGCAGATGATTTCCAACTTATGATTCGACTTACAAGTTTTGAACTTACGATGGTACAAAAGTGATGATGTATATTCAGAAGAAACTGTGCTTCGAATTGTGAAGGGATTTTTTTTTTGTTATTTATTTGTTTGGTACCAGGGATTGAACCCAGTAGCACTTAACCACTGAGCCACATCCCCAATCCTTTTATCTATTTATTTATTTTATTTTGGGACAGGATTTCGCTAAGTTACTTGGGGCTTCGCTAAGTTGCTGCGGCTGGCTTTGAACTTGCCATCCTCCTGACTCGGCCTCCTGAGACACTGGGATTACAAGCATACACTGCCATGCCTGGCTTAAATTGTGAATTTTTATGTTTCCTGGGTTGGTTGGTTTTGCATAACATTCTCTCATGATGCTGTGCAGAGATGCCACAGCTCCTGTCAGCCAGAGGATCACAGGGGAAACCCAACACTCTACAGGGTTCTGTAATGCTATGCTAGAAGAGGTGTTTGGGATATTAGACATATTTTTGAAATGATATTTTCAATTTTCAATGAGTTCATCAGGATATAATGCTGTTGGAAATAAAGGAACATATCTAAAGACATGCTTGATTTAAGCTGAATAATGTGGACTGTCCTTATGTATGCAAATAATATAATTTCATATAAAGACACTGGGGACTGACATTTTATCATTCTAAGTGGTTTTATTGATGTTACACATAGATTTCAGGGGAAAAAGCTAAGATCTACTGGACCATCTATAAAAGAAACCAGCTCTATCATGTTTACACTGAAAATCATAGGCTTACTTATTGCAAATGGGATTTTTTTTTAATTTCCTTTTCAGATAGTTCACTATTAGCATCTAGTTTGCTTTTGTATCCTGTAACTTTACTGAATTAATTTATTAGTTTTAACAGGTTTTTTTTGGTGTGGAGTCTTTAGAGTTTTTAATATATAAGATTACATCATCTACAGACAGGGGCAATTTGACTTTTTCCTTTCCAGTTTGGATATTGTTTATTTCTTTCTCTTGCCTGACCTGGCTAGGATGTCCAATAGTGTGCTGAAATTGAAGTGATGAAAGTGTGTATCACTGTATTGTTCCAAAGCTTAGAGGAAAAAATTTCCCCATTCAGTACGATGTTAGCTATGGGTTTGTCATATCTGGTCTTTACTACAGTGAGGTACACAGCTTCTGTACCTAACTTGCTATTAGCTTTTATCATAGTAGATGTTGAATTTGATCAAATGCTTTGACTGCATCTATTGAAATGATCATGTGTTTTTAAAAAATTTTTGTTGAGGAGTTGTGTTGTTAATACAATCATAAATGCATATGTAGTAACAATATGATATGTCCCTGATCCTAATCCAGAATTATCCTTCTTCTGTTAATGTGATGTCTCACCTTAGTTGATTTTTATACATTGAACCATCTTTACATTCTTAGGATAAATCCCTCTTGACCATAGTGATTTATCTTTTCAATGTGCTATTGAATTTTCTTCTAGTATTTTGTTCTCACTTATAGGTTCAAATATTAAATACCTAGGAATAAATTTAACCAAATAAGTGATATATCTCTATACTGAAAACTTGAAAATCATAAAACATTGGTGAAAGAAATTGAGGCGGATGAGAGAATGATATCCCACATTGATGGACTAGAAAAATAAATATTAAAATATCCATGTAACACAAAGTGACCTACAAATGATTGCAATCCCATAAAAGTGCCAATAACATTCTTCACTGAAATAGCAAAAACAACCGTAAAATTTGTATGGAGTCACGCAAGACCCCGAATAGTTAAAGCAATCTTGAGCCAACAGATTAAGATGGGAGCATCATAGTATATGTCTTTGAAATACACTATAAAGCAATAGTTATCAAAATAGCATGATGCTGGTACAAAAACAAACATATAGGCCAGTGTAGCAGAATAGATTGCCCAAGGGGTTGGAGCGGTGATTCGGTGGTTATTTCGCTTGCCTGGCATGTACTCGTACACATATTCAAACCCCAGCACCCACATACATAACTAAGTGTTAGAGTGATGAAAGCCATGTGAAAAACTCAATAAAAATTGATTCTCTCTGTCCTTCTTTTGCTCTCTCTCACTGTCCTTCTCTCTTTTATTTTTTAAAAAAGAATAGATTGCCCCAAAATAAATCCACACATCTATTGCCAAGTGATCTTTACAGAGGTTCCCAAAACACATATTGGTGAAAAAACAGTCTTTTCAATAAATGTTACTGGGAAAATTGAGTATCCACATGCACAAGAATGAAACAAGACCTATGTCTTTCATCTCATACAAACATCAACTTAAAGTGAGCAAAAGACTAAATTATAACACCCCACACTAAGAAAACACTAAGAGACAGCATAGGGGAAATTCTCCGTGAGGTTAGGATGGACAGCATCTTTTAATATTTGACCTTAAAAGTGAAAATAGACGAATAGGATTATGTCTTACTAAAAATATACATGCAAAGGAAACAGTCAAAGAAATGAAAAGAAAACCTATAGAATGGAAGAAAATACATGCAAACTATATATCTGGCAAAGAATTAATATGCAGAATCCAGAATATGTAAGGAATTCAAGTTAATAGAAAAAAAAAAAAAGAAAATGCTTAAAATAGGCCAAAAACCTTAATAGACATTTTTTAAACCAGGGATTGAACCCAGGAGTGCTTAGCCAGACCTTTTTTATTTCAAGATAGGGTCTCGTTAAGTTGCTTAGGAATAGAACTTTCTTTAAAAAAAGATGTACATATGGCCAACAGGTATATGGAAAACATTCAACATCATTAATCATTGGGGAAATGCAAATCAAAACTGCAATGTGATTTCACCTCACTGGTAACTTGCTCCCATCAGAAACAGAAAATATGAGAGTTGGTGAGGATAAGGAGAAAAGGTAACTCTTACAAAATACTGCTTGGAATGTGAATTAATACAACAATTACGGAGATAAGTATTAAAGTTCTTCAAAAATTAAAAATAAAACTACTATATATTACTATATAATATGATAGTCCTACTACTGGGTATACCAAAGGTAATGAAATCAGTATGTTGAAGAGACATCTGTACCCCAGTTTACTGCAACACTATTTTACAATAACCAAGAAATGGAATCAACCAATGTTGATATCAATGAATGTATTGATAAAGAAAAAAAAGGCTATGTGTATAGAATGGAATAATACTCAGCCATAAAAAGCTGTGATCCTTTCATTTGTAACCTCATGGCTGGAACTGATGAACATAAAGTGAAATTAGCCAGGCACAGAAAGATGTATGTCACATGATCTCACTCATGTGGAATCTAAAAGTTGTTCTCATAAAAGCAGAGGACAGAATAATGGTTACCAGGGACTGGAGATGATAGAGGGAGAACGGTATGTGGAGAGGTTGGTTGGTGGGTACAAAGTCAGAAAAAAGAGGCAAGGTCTGACCTTCTATTGCACAGTATGTTGACTGTAGTTAGCAATAGCGTATATTTCAAAATCGCTAGTCAAGAGGATTTTGGATGTTCTCACTACAACGAAACGAAAAATGTTGGAGTTAAAGGACATGCTAATTACCCTGACTTTATCATCATACAAAGTATATATGTATCAAAACATCACTGTGTACCCCGCAAATAGGCAGAATTATTTATTTCAAGTAAAACATTATGGGCTTACTCAAGCAAAACAAAGGTATTGCTTCCTTCCACCATTGTTTTCTCACTGTAGATTTTTTTTTTTAAGAGAGAGAGAGACAGTGAGAGAGGAAGAGGAAGAGAAAGAATCCATTTTAAAAGTTTTTATCTGGTCCTTGTTGCTCCAACACTTGTTGCTCTGACACTTAGTTATGTACATGGTCCTGGGGTTTGAACCCAGGTCCTCACACATGCCAGGCAAGCGCCGCAACCACTGAGCCACCAGTCCAGTTCCTCATTGTACCTTTATACCATTATCACCTTTTGAAGTCTACCTACAAATCACGGCATTATTCAAAATTTAAATAATTTTGCTGAAAATACAGATTACGGATACTTTGAATTTCACTATAATACAAAATATGCAATAATCCATGTGTCAAACATGCAAGTCAAGCATTGGCAAGCTTGTGGAAGCCGTGGATGATACCGTATTGTATTAAATTTCTTTTCCCTTTTGCTAATGTGGCAGCTATGAGAAGGAGTTTCTCAAATCTCTAAAACTATAGAAAGCATAATTAAGCCAGGACTGTGGCTGCTGGGTACAGAGGTTATGCTTCTCATGGCTGCTCCCAGACTATCACCCATTGCAGAAGGGACACCAAAGCAGGTCTGTTTTGAGAGACAGGAGAGAGATTCTTCTGATTCTCAACCTCGGCTTGAGACCTACCCGATGGCCTCACCCAGCCTTCCTTGTTCTGCATAGTAAGCTGGGACTCTTTTACTCAGTCTTTCTTCCCTTCCCCTTGTTGGTTCAGTCTTGTCTGATGATCTGCTGGGTCTCCTAGCGTGCTTCTCATCTTGAGTGATGACACAGTGGCTCTCCTAACGTGCCTACATGTTTACTTTCACTTTACTAATAAAGACTTTACAAGCTTCATTCAACACTGGCATCTATTTTGGAGGACTAGGACAAACACAGATGAAGAAACCTGTGTGTGCTTGAGCACAGGTGCTTGGAAATGATGGGGGAAACTCATGCATGGAACCCCATTCATGGTCAAATGAAAATTGAAAAGAATTTGTGTGTTCCCTTGGTTGAGCCGAAGTGAAGGTGCAGCCATGTCAGAGCCACAAATAAAGTATTATGCAAGGAGGTTATTTATCAGAAATAGGAATTTTGTTAGATCTAATTTTCTAATTATCTTATTATTGAGAAAAAAAATAACTACAGAAACACAAAGTATGAGCTAAGTGTCCCAGGAAGTTTGAAGGCAGGGCCCATGCAAGTCATTGCACACTGAGAAGAGGGCGGAGGAAAGGAAAGGGGGAAGGCTGGCCTCGTCTCAGCCCCAAGAGCTCTAGCTGGAGGGTGGGTGATCTTACAATTTCAGTTCTCCTTCCTGGGCAGGACATACCTTGCAGTGACTTTTTTTTTTATAATTGAGAAATTTAGTTATTATACAATCACAAATGCATCCCACAAAACAATATGATATGTCTATATTCTTAAAATTAGATTTACCCCCTAGAGCCCACCATATTCTCCCATCCTTACCCCTCCTCTTGCCCCTCTACCCACATTCCCAAACATCTCTATGAATGCCCTAGGTTATGTGTTACTATACTTTTGCTGGGTGTAATACATGAGAGTTGACCACCTTTCACACAGGCTACGGCCTAGTTCCAGCCTCCACAGATAAGTGAAGACATTCAACCCTTGTCTCTCTGGGTTAGGCTGACTTCACTCAGCATGATTTCTTCCATAGCCATCCATTTACCTTCCAAGGCTGCAATATCATTGTTTATATTTGCTGAGTAGAACTCCATGGTATATACACCAGTTTTTGGATCCATTCAGCCAGGCATCTGGGTTATTTCCAAAATTTAGCTATTGTAAATCGAGCTGCTATGAACATAGATGAACTCTGTATTTTACCTGTGCAAAAGTTCTGTAAATTTAAAACTATTCTAAAACAAAAAGTTTATTTGAAAAAGTCACAGAAGGATTCCTGCAGAGCCTTTTTTTTTTTAAAGAGAGAAGGACAGTGAGACAGAATCAATTTTTATTCAGTTTTTCAGATGGCTTTCAATACTCTGACACTTAGTTGTGTACATGGGTGCTGGGGTTTGAACCTGTGTACTTGAGCATTCTGAGCAAGCGCCGTAACCGCCAAGCCACCGCTCCAGCTCTCTGCAGTGACTTTTAAAATAAACTTTTTGTTTTAGAATAGTTTTTAATTTACAGAACTATTGCACAGGTAATACACAGAGTTCATCTATGTCTCATGAATTATTTTTTCCATTATTAGCTTCTTACACTGACATAGTACAGGCACCACTGAACTGATATGGTCACACCAGTACTACTCAAAGCCCACACTATTTTTCAGAATTTCTAAATTTTCACATAGTGTCCACTGTGTGTCCAGGACTCCATCCAGGACCCCACATTATATTCTGTTGTCACCTCCTTAGGCTCCTCCTGGCTGGCAGTTTCTCAGATTTTCTTGTTATCTTTTGATTCCTTTTTTTTTTTTTTTTTTTTTTTTTTTTTT